>JAWQFJ010000262.1:45000-61970 GCA_034096865.1 Theodoxus fluviatilis | reverse complement strand
CGTTAAGCGGATCTACTCAATCAAAGTTAATTTAATCAAGCATATTTCAAAACTGATTCCGATTCTGACAGGAATGGTGGCATCTTCATGGTGATTTAACGTGTTTATGATAGTGTTCAACTCTGAATCGACAGGGCCTTCGTTGTCATGTCAGTCCCGCTTTATGTCAGAGTCTTGAGTTCGAGTCTACATCAAGTTCGAATAATTTCACTGTTAATGCATTCATTGTATGACTTTTGTGGAGATATACTATCAAAACAAAATCCGCAGCAATGACACATAATAAATATTTTTTCAGATTGCTAAAAAGAGATTTTGACTTCATACGATGTAGGCCTAATTTGCATTAATAAATATTTGCAGCATTTTAAACAGCTAAAGCATGACTTTTTTAAGACAGTCCAAAGCAATATAGAGTGAAGTACTTTTCCTGGAAATTTCAAGTCAATTTCATGTATCAAAACAAAGTTAAATAAACAATTTACTTCATCAATCCCCAAATTTGGTAAAAGATTTTAGACCCATTTCCATTATTAAAAACACCCCCTTTTCACCACTTTTCCGCCCACAACTTTTGAACTAGTTAAGATAGAAAGATACTTTTGGTACCACTGTGTTTGTCTCGTAAAGCTCTTTAATTTGAGATGATGTTAATTGCATTACATAGGGTTTAAAAATTTAGTGCAAGTACCTAATTGGAGATTCATTCATGATGATGAACGCTGACGTTACGTTCTCACAGACTGGTTTTGAATAGGCTGTACGTGGAGTAGTAAATGGAAGAGTAATGATAAGATTCATTGTTTGCTTGAGACGGACTTACGTCTCTCTGCTAAGCGTGCATGCAAGATGCGGAGCGCCGAGCCAGTGGTGTTGAACTTCATTTGCGACGTTTGACACGAACAACAGCCATATACCCAACGTTTTGACGTGTGCAGATCCGAGGAGCACGGGGGGCGGGCCCAGCACGACAAGGTGCTGGTCAACTGTCAGCTCAGCATGGCCACCTTCAGCACCAGCGAACGCAAGCGCAGTCCACGCGGAGACCGCAAGTCCCAGGAAATGACAGAACAGCTCAAGCAGATGTTCGAGGCCACCATCCTGACCTCGCTCTCGCCTCGCTCTCAGATAGACATCTTCCTGGAGGTGCGCTGTGTGTGTGTGTTCGCGCGTGCATGTGTGCATGTGTGTGCGAGCACGTGTGTGTGTGTGTGTGTGTGTGTGTGTGTGTGTGTGTGTGTGTGTGTGTGTGAATCCTACACGTCCGTGACTGTAATTGTCAGCAGGTGCCAGTAAAAAATTGATCAAGTGACCCTGTGCTCAGGGGTAAAGTGTGTAAAGGCTAAAGCCACCACAAAAAGCAGGCTGTGGTAGTCCAACTGACCCTTTTTTCTGCTGACTGTAAACTATTTTTTCAATCATGTAAAAAAGAAAGAAATGTGAAACAATGAATTGCGTGCTGTCCCATCTTCCCTGCTGTATGAGCACTTGGGAAATCCACTATTGAAGTTTTGAAAAAGAGTATTCAGTGAAAGATAAAAATTATATGTTCATTCTGACCTCTTAAAAAAAAAACTTAAAATATGTATAAACAGTTAAGGCCAATCTACTGACTCTATTTATTTTGCCCATGATACCTTAACCACATCTATATTTTAGGGGGCCTAAAGGATTTAGACATATCTCTGATTGCTGCTGATTCATCTAGTCACTTCCATCACAACAGATTCCCTCGCAAGCTTATAACTTCTCATGGAGCAACTCCTCCAAAGCACACCTTGATGATTATCCCTTGTCCAGTCCTGGCTGCCTCATTGCAGGTGCTGCAGTCTGACGGAGGCAACTTCTTTGCCTGTGTCAACGCAGGCACTCTGGCACTGGTGGATGCTGGCATCCCACTCAAGGACTACGCCTGCGCCTGCTCTGCAGGATTCATCCGCGACACGACGCTGCTGGACCTGAGCTATCTGAAGGAGTCTTCAGGCAGCCCAGAACTGGTGGTAGCCGCTCTGCCCCACTCTGCCAGCATCGCCTTCCTGCAGATGAACTCCCGCCTGCACCAGGACCAGCTGGACAAGATCATGGAGCAGGCCCTGAAGGGCTGCAAGGACGTCCACACGGTGTTGGACACGGCTGTCAGGGAACACATAGCAAAGTACCTCCCTGAGGATGACTGAAGTTGACTGAGTGCCTCCCTAAGGATGACCAGCTCAGCTATATATGCTGAAGGGATGGAAGAGTGTTCCGCACACGGTGCTTGAGCAGGCTTCCACAGAGCACATAGAGTGTCTACCTGGAATGGACTCGCATTTGGTTCTGTTACATGCAAGGAGTGAGGTCGGAGACATGCAAAGACAAATGAGAAGCATGAAGGGATGGGTGAACTCAGGACTCCATGAGAATGAAAAAGCCCAAAACGAGTGTCCAGGTACCTGTCTGAGGATGAGATGAGAGAGTGGATTTGACTGTAGTTGTTTGTTTCTTTGTTTTTTGTTGGCATCACTGCATGAGGAGTGCAGTGAGGTTGTTGGCTTTGTTGACTGTTCTCTAGATGTATTAGAAAGTTCCCCCCTGTAGATTACTAGCATCTGGAAAGTGTTTTGAGGACAGTTGCACGCCAGAATGGTATTTCTTGTATTGCTGATTTATTAGTTGTTGTGAAGGATGAATTTTTTTCTTCTTCAAATCTAATGTGATGTCAAAGAGTAGATATGAACATATCATGGCTGACATGAATGCTGTGTAGTCAAAGCAGACTCTAAAGTGAGCAGTCTTAGTGATTGACAAATGTGTTTGTGTATCTGCTGTGCAACTTCAGCACTAGTACATCTTGCAGCTAAAGCGTTTGGTTTTTTCACTACACAAACATTGAATATCTATCATGTTTGAATGTATTTAAAGTGACTGAGGAGAGAAATCACATCGCTATTGTTTACATCTAATGTAAACCATGTGCGTTGCAACCCCAATTTCTAATAACGCAGGCTCAAACTTCCTTCAGCATACAGAATGCATGGAAACAGCCAGACTGCAGAGTGAGACTGAGAAGATGGAATGGTTCTCCCTCTTATGGAAGATAAGTAACTGCTTTCCACCCAATGCTTTTTCATTCACATTCGTCAGTTTTCTGTTTCTTGTTTTTATTAATTTTCTGTGCAAGAGAGAGATGAGATAAAAAGAGAAATAAAGAGAATATGACACAAATCTGAACAGTCAATTTGTTTGTTAAGTGTTGGGTTGCTGGGAGACAATAACTCTCTGTGTGTGTGGTTCGAATCTCTTGCTTTTTCTGAACGTTTGAACACTTCCTGACAAAAATGGGTATGAAACAAGGAGACAACTGCCAATGCCTGCTGCCAGGTAACTTGTTCTTGTAATGAGGTGCCATGGAGGGGATTCCATTTTTTGGTCAAACCATTAAGGATGGATGTGATGTAGACACTGCATATCCAATTTCTTTCAAAAGATTTTATCAAATGGTAGAGTAACGTGGAAAGAAAATGAAATCAGGCAAAAGACAAAACGAAACAGTGTACATATTCCAAAAATGTGAACTTTTGGAGTTTTTCTCTCATGCAGAAGTAATGACCGGTTGTGTACAGTAAGAAAAATTAACTGAAGTTCATCAGTTGAAAGGGTGTGTGTGTGTGTGTGTGTGTGTGTGTGTGTGATGAAATGTCAGTTGCTAAAATTAATGGTCAAATTACTTCTGGAAAGACCGTCAAATTCCATTATAGCAGTAATTGGGTCATTCCTTGTCACACATTGCTCCACACGATGATTGTACCTAGTGTGAATGCAGATTTACTCAGATGGTCCATTCAAGATAAGCATACTGCACAGCCAGAGTTGACTCCATCTTCATCAGTGCAAATTTCCTTGGAGTGATTTGCTATAGACCTGCAGACAGCCTGTGCTGCCAAGACACCTCCCTCATCAGCTGGAGTGCTGTGGTCTTTGAGCTTTCGGGGCCTGCTCCAGAGCACGCGCACAGCCTGCCCCAAGCACCACATAGTGCAACTTGGAGGTATCTTGTAGCTCAACATGTGGAAGACATCAACCCTATCATATATCCATATATCCTGCTGAAAGAAGCGGAGAAAAAAGGTAATATACTATTAAGAGCATGCAGATGAAGGTAATTGTTTGCTTACATTAAAAGTAAAGGAGAAATAGACGTGATTTTACTATCTGTCGCCTTGCACACCATGTACATAGGGATGGTGTCCTTCATTGATCAAAGATGTTCATAACTTTATCCTTTTGAAATTTATTATTTCTTATCTTTTGTGTGTGTTGGCCTTGGTGATCTTACACTGTTCAAGAGGGCTCAACTACTGTATATCCAACGCAGATGCAGTGGGAGACATGATGATCTAGCATAGTTGCCTCCCTTGAGTTGCAACTGCTGTTCCTGCATGAAGTTAATGAAACCTTTTAATTCCTGTACATGTGTGTGTGTGTGTGTGTGTGTGTGTGTGTGTGTGTGTGTGTGTGTGTGTGTGACCAGCCACCACATAATCACTTGATTATTTTGATGTCTGGAGATGCGAGTGATCTTAGATTTGAAGGGTTTTGATTTTTTAGAAATAATCAAATAGATGAAAGTAAGAACACCATGAGATCAAACTGCAGAAGCTGCACCATTTATTGATAAGCATCTTGCCAGGGGCAGTTCAGAGTGAATGGCTCCTAAGGATCCTACACAGGCACTACATACTTGTACATTGTCAAAGTAAAGCAAAAAAAAGTTTTTTCATATACTTAAACATTTTAAAATGCAAATTATTTGAGAGCATGAACATTTGTTGTCCTTAATTACTTTTCTGCATAAACATGCAGCTGACCCAGACTAACCCCGTTACATATTCACCTCCGCCAAGAAGGTGGTTTTACCCTCGCTTCATTAGTTAATTAGTCATATAGCAAAAAACTCAAAAAGTTCAAAATGGATCCTGATTAAAGTTGGCAGATTGTCAGGGTTTCACCCAAGGTAAAATCTATTAAAGTTTGGAGGTTATCTGGTATGACCAAAAAGATCAATTCTATTGCAAATCACGAAGTGGACCATGTCAAATTATTGATGACGTGTGCATTCCATGCACAGAGATACTTTCAGCCACTGAAACGAACTAGACTTCCCGTCTGAATTAATCTTACAAACCATGGAAGAGAAAGCGTGACTTCCTTGACGGAGGTTTGCACGCTCAAAGTGCTCTCTAGTTCTGCATGTAGCAGCTAATCACCTTGCGTGAGTTAGGACTGAGGCCTGTTGCTTGGGGTGAGAAAACCAAGGATCTTGCAAGGAATCTGATGGAAGGTGAGTTTTGTAACGTCTGCTAGCAGTGAGATTTGCAAGAAACTTACAAGAATACAATAGGAAGAGTGGATGGTACTTTGCCAAGTGAGATAGCACCTGGTTTCTTTGCATTGAGGCAACATGCGACTGCTTCATGCGAGCAGGTTACATATGTCATTATCTAGTCAAAAGTGATGTTTTTAAACCTCTAGTGGATGTAGATTTTGATACTAAACCAACCTTGTTGATGTCATAAATATGTGCAGGTTTTTTCATTTTTCATTTAATGTCAAGAAAAATATAGGAATAACATACTTTGCCCAGTAACACTTATGATAGAAATGTTTTCTCAATGTTTATCCTCCTTTGAGGGTAAAATTGTGGCCCTGAGAGGACAAAGGTACTCTCGAAGCTTTTGTTTTACTGCAGAAAGATTCAAATATGCAACCTGCATTGGTTCCTTTGATGACATCAACCTCTAGCTTGCCTATTGAAAGTAACTTATTTGGTGACAACGTCTGTGACCCATAGTGTAGCTGTGGCATTATTGCTGCCTCCTTAAGCCTGGCCTTCGCACACGAAGTAAACAAAATCTCTTGCCATGTTGCTTGCGGCCGGTTGCCTGCCATGATGGCAGGCAATGCTGGTGACTGAGCTCTCAGATGCTTCCACAGTGACCTTTCACCTATGCCACATTTAATTTATGGAAGCATCTCTGTATTAGTCAAAGTGGTTGAGCTATTATTGAACACATTATTTTCCGCGGTAAACATTGACATCATATGCAGGTGCTCTGTGATTGGTAGATTCACAGAGCGTGGCACGCCACTGTCCCAAAAATTAGAACAGATTTGATGGCGAACAACTCAGTTGCCGATGGCATGGAGAGTTGCTTGGAATACCAGTTGCTTTCAACCAACATTTCACACAAAGCAATGCATGGGAAGCAATAGAGTGGAATGAGTGGAATTGCCTCATGTGGGAAGGCCTTTACGGAGTCTGCACCCACCCTCCCTGTCTTGGACTGCCCTTGGGGATGCCACAAAAGTCAGGCCGGTCCATTCCCAGAGGTTGTTCTCCCACTATTCCCATCCCCCTGTGGGTTCGGGGTAAGAATTGACCCACCGCGTCTCCCTACGCGATTCTTAAGAGGCGAATAACTAGGGACACCGTGACTTGAATTGCGTTTGCTCTAAACTGTTCTAGTGATTTTCGTGCTTGATGGTCTTACATAGCCTACAAAGGCTGATGGGCCGTAAAACACCATCCATCCATCCATCCATCCATCCATCCCACTATTCCCTTGTCTGCCTCTCTTTCTGCTCCCTCACACTGTATCTTGAAGATGATTTTTGGCTTGACCTGATGTTCTTGTGACATGTACATACAATTGTAGTTTTCTTTCCTTCATGACGGTAAGTAGGTATTTGTGCAGTCCTATGGTTTGCTGTATGCAGGCACAAAGTTCCTCTTTGCGAACATGTGCTGTGTATGGAATGTAAAGGCGTTTCCTATAGCACCTCATTTACATGGGCTTGAATTTGCTTCTGGAGTTGTTGAAAGTAACTAAATCTGTCAAAACTTCCAAAAGCGTTCATCTCTCCAAGTAAACACTTAAATGGTTTTCTTTGCTAAATTGCCAGAGCAGGAGTGACGGAAAAGTGTGACTCTGTAGAACTGGTTGTAGCAACGGTTTTGAGCCGCCCACTGCTTCCCATTTCCTGTGGGCCAGAGGTGCAGTGAGAATAGACCCACAGTGTCTCTGTGATGCAGTCCGCTAGAGGTGAGTGACATGGGATGTGGAGACTTGGTTTGCTTTTGCCCCACCCAACACCAGTGACTTGCATGCTCAGTGGTCTCACACAGCATAAAAATGCCGATAGGCCAGGAAGCCTCTCTCCTCCATGCATGCATGCATCCCTCCCTTACACACACACGCACACACATACACACACACACATACACACACATACACACACACATATCCATATGCGCATGGACGCGCGCGCGCGCACACACACACACACATCCATGCACACACATAAAAACACACACACACAAACACACATATCCATATGCGCATGGACGCGCGCGCTCTCTCTCTCTCTCACACACACACACACACACATATCCATGCACACACATAAACACACATACACATATCCATCCACATACACACACTCACACACACATATCCATGCACGCACGCACTCACATGTACACATATGCACACACATATCCATGCACACACACACACACGCACGCACACACACACACACATCCATGCATACACACAGACACACACACATATATCCATGCATACACACACACACACAGAGAAACATACACACACATATCCACGCTCATACATATCCATGCACACACATACACACACATATACACACATACACACACACACACACAAACACAAACATACACATACACACACACTCACACACACACACATATCCATGCACACACATAAACACACACATATCCATCCACACACACACACACATACACATATCCATGCACGCACACACACACACACACATGTACACATATGCACACACATATCCACGCACACACACACACACACACACACACACACACACACACACACACATCCATGCACACACACAGACAAGAACCAAGAAACAAACGGCCCTTTTCAGGGCCAAAAGTTTTTAAATAAAGAAAGAATACAATTAGTCGGAAGATTTGTCACGGCCTATCTTTTGGTACTGTTTTCAGTCCGACCCCGGCTAACCCACCCCCCTTTTTTGTGAGTCACACACAGACACACACATATATATCCATGCACACACACACACACACACACACACACACACACACACACACACACACACACAAACATACTCACACATATCCACGCACATACATATCCATGCACACACATACACACACATACACACACATATACACACATACACACACAAACTTACACACACACACACACACTCACACACACACACACATCCATGAATACACCCACACATACACACACATATACACACAAACATACACACACATATACACACATATCCATGCATGCACACACACGCACACACACACACACACACACACACACACACACACACACACACACAAACTGTTCTGCCTTGACAACACTTGAAGCAGGAATTTCTTGATGGTTTGGATAAAGGAGAAGAATTGTTGAAACACTAATATGAAATGTATACATTGACAGGAAGTCAATATTTGCATCTGTTCGGTCTTTGGGAAATAACTGGAGTCTTCAAGTTGATGGATTGGAGCTGACAATTTTTAAGTTTATTTTATTAGCTTGATTTTAGTGTACAATGATGTTGTTACAACATAGTGACAACATGCAAAACATCTGAGGAAACATTTAATTCCATAAATTGAAGGCCATCCTTTTAGGCTATGTGCGATCCGGCTCTGATGAAGACGTGGGTGTCGAGGAAGGTCACGGAGGCAGATGAATGGTTCATGACGAACTTGATGGTGGTGTGGGCGTTGTTGATGTCCCGGTGCAGTTGCCTCAGTGACTCCTCCCCGTGGCTCCAAATGAGAAAGATGTCGTCGATGTACCTGGTGTAGAGGTCCGGTCGCAGCTTCCGTGTAGCGAAGAAATCCTCCTCGAACCTGTGCATGAATATGTTAGCATACTGAGGTGCAAATTTGGTCCCCATCGCGGTGCCATGCACCTGGATATACCGATCCTCACCGAACGTGACGGTGTTGTGTTTGAGGATGAAGCGGACCAGCTGGAGGATCATCCCAGGGCATGGGCAGTTGTCCATGCTCAGCACGGAGGCGATGGCTTCGATGCCGCCTCTGTGTGGGATGCTCGTGTAGAGAGACGAGACATCCATGGTGGCAAGCAGGGCTCCTTCTGGTACAGACCCAACCTTGGCTAACTTGTTCAAGAAGTCCGTCGTGTCCTGGCAGAAGCTTGGTATCCGCCTAACAATCGGTTTGAGAATTTCGTCAACAAACCCTGAGATGTTCTCGCAGAGGGTCGCGTTTCCCGACACAATGGGTCGTCCGGGCGTGCCTTCTATGTGGGTCTTGGGAAGGAGGTACAGGCATCCGAGGCGCGGGTTGCTAGGGATCATTCCCGAGATGTGGGATTGCAGGTCGGAAGAGAAAGATTTGATGAGTCGGCGGAATTCTTGTTTGTGTTCCTCTGTAGGATCCGTCGTCAGAGGCTGGTAGTGGTCCGTATTGGAGAGCTGCCGTTGTGCCTCCTGAACGTAGTCTTTCCGGTTCATGATGACTACAGCTCCTCCCTTGTCTGCCGGCTTGATGACAATGTCGGAGTTTGATATCAGGGACTGAATGGCATCGCGCTGTACTGGAGTGAGATTGAATTTCTGAAGTTGGACAAGAGTCTCCCTACTTCTTTTGTCTCGCCTACGAGTCCAACACCAGCCTCCTTATTTCAAGATTGTCAGATGTTGTAGTCAAACTGTCAGATGTTGTAGCTAAGCTGTCAGATGTTGCGGTCAAACTGTCACACGTTGTAGTCAGACTGTCAGCCGTTGTAGTCAAACTGTCAGATGTTGTACTTAAACTGTCAGACGTTGTAGTCAAACTGTCAGACATTGTAGGCAAAGTGTGAGACGTTGTAGTCAGACTATCATACGCTGTAGTCAAACTATCAGACGCTGTAGTCAAAGTGTCAGTCGTTGTAGTCAGACTGTCAGACGTTATAGTCAAAGTGTCAGACATTGTAGTCAAAGTGTCAGTCCTTGTAGTCAGACTGTCAGACGTTGTAGGCAAAGTGTCAGTGGCAGTCAGACTGTCAGACGTTGTAGTCAAAGTATCAGACATTGTAGTCAGACTGTCAGACGTTGTAGTCAAAGTATCAGACATTGTAGTCNNNCGCGTTTTGCAAAAGGTTCACTTCAAGTATGCAAAGGTGCACTACAAAGCAGACACCTGAAATGTAAATAGTACGTAAAAGTATGTGTGCAATACATTAGTAACACGCGAAATACAAATAATATATAAGTGTACATGTACATAACACGAGAGACACTTGAAATGCACAAAGGACACAAGTGTGCATTACATTTGTAACGGTGGAAATCCCAAAAGTAAATGAGTGTGCATTACATTAGTAGCTCTGGAAATACAAAGAGTACCTATGTGTACTTTACAGGAGACACCGGAAATACAAGTAGTACCTTTGTGTACATGAGACACTGGAAATACAAGAGTACCTTGCATACATTACAGGAGACACTGGAAATACAAAGAGTACCTATGTGTGTATTACAGGAGACACTGGAAATACAAAGAGTACCTATGTGTACATTACAGGAGGGCCACCTGAAACACCTGCAGAGCCAGCTGTGTCTGGACGTGGACAGTGGCGGACCCGTCATGCAGAGCTGTCGCTCGGACGTCGCCTCTCAGCGCTGGGCCTTCACCCACTACTTAATCTGACACTGACTACGTCTGACACTGACCACATCGTCTGACACGGACTACATCGTCTGACACTGACTACATCGTTTGACACTGACCACATCATCTGACACTGACTTCAACGTCTGACACTGGCCACATCGTCTGGCAGTTTGACTACATTGTTTGTCACTGACTCCATCGTCTGACACTGACAACATTGTCTGACACTGTCTGCAACATCTGACACTGACCACATCGTCTGACACTGACCACATCGCCTGACACTCACTACATTGTCTGACAGTCTGAATACAGCGTCTGACACTGACTACAACTTCTGTCACTGACCACATCGCCTGACACTGACTACAACGTCTGACATTGTCTACAACGTCTGATCGTTTAACTACAACGTCTAACACGGACTGCATCGTCTGTCAGTCTGACTACAACGTCTGTCAGTCTGACTACAATGTCTGACGGTCTGACTACAACGTCTGAAAGATTGACTCAAACGTCTGACAGTCTTCAATGTCGGATTGCAACGACGTTAGTCACTTCAGCTACATTTCCTATCGCTTCAACTACTGGAACGTCTTACGTTTCCTCTGTGAAATACTGCAACATCTGACAGTGTGACTTCCGACTTCGAAAGTTTTACTGCTGGAGCAATGAGAATGCAAAAAGTAAAGCATTCGACTTTTCAGCTTCTGCGATGTTCAGCTATTGAGTGTTGCAGTTACAGTTCGGATGCAGTGTCGAACAGTGGGACAAACTTGTGCCGTGCTTGGACTTACTTCTAGATCAGTCAGTTTGGCGACTGCAGCGTGTGTGGGTCAATTATTAATCAATCTGCCAAGCGTCTTAGACGAAATGTCAGTCTGACATTGAAACGGTCAGACTATTAAGTAACAACGTCCTATATTTCAGTCCCGAATGTCATTAAACAGAAATAGGGGTGTTTTGTTTCTATGCATTCGACAAACCTTTCTCCGATTTATTGGCTCTCACTGCATGCAACAGTGTGGTACATCTGAGCCCATGGTTTCCCGTTATCACGTTCTGTCACACTTAAGTGTCGCACACATCTGTTACTATTAATAGTTTCCTAAGGAGACGTTTTGGTGGTTAAACTGCCACTTTTAGTACAGCTCTATTACTAGCAGTAACAATAACTTGTCTTACGAAGAAACTACTGATCGTGCTGCTATTCTTGTCTGATTTAGAACGTCAGAAATCGGGAGGAAAAAAGTATCATTTTTAACTATTTACAAATTGTGACATAGTGGAGACTCGTGTCTCCATAGTTTGTGTACTGAACATGAACTGTAAAGTCCCAACTTGAAGAGCTCTTTGCAGACTACATGTAGGCCTACAGTGATTCAACTCAGCATAATGATTCACTGACTTCGCGAGGGGGCTGGGGTGGGGGTGGGTCAAAAACAAACAAACAAACAAAATCACATCGTGTTTATTCGAGATGCAAAGGGAAGAAATGGATGCAGATTTTCCTGTAGTTGGTAGCTCAGGAAATTTGTCACTTTCCCCCTTGACTAAGGAGTGGAATAAGTGCGCGTTTGTTCATAATGAGTTCGGAATCTCTTTATCCAACGGAAACTCCTAGCTGTCTAGCATTTCATTAAGACTAGCGTTAATGGCCGATTGATTCTACACCAAGCCTTTTCAATGTATTCACGGACCAGCGCAAACGTGGAGAGCGGCAAGAATCGACCCAAAAATCGACCTGCAAGCAAAGTGGTGCAATGTGGACGGTTTTTGTTCTCTTCCCAGCTGTGCCGAGGCTGTCGACAGAATCACGGAGACCTAATAAAGTTGGTCTCGGCAGCCTAAGTCCTTCCTTCGAGCTTTTAGGATCGCGCACAGTGGTTTCTAACACCTGTAGGTCGTTCAAGAGGCCTGTAGCTTGACTCTTGAACAACCCTTATAGGCGTCATCTTGAGATTGTATTGAGATTATGGCTTCACGAAATGCCATGTTGTCAGATGATTCCCGCACGGTGATGGATGGGGTAATGGAGATGTAGGGGTACGTTGGGTGTTTGGTGGCAGCTGCACAGCAATGCAGCAGTACCAGGTACATGACGATGGGACAGACAGACAAGCACGCACGCACGCACGCACACACACACACACACACACACACATACACACACAACACACCACACACACCAAACATACAACACACATATACACACACACAACATACAGCATTCTAACATATAGGCCTACAAGCACACACATACACATACACATGCAAGCACACGAGCGCGCGCGCACACACACGCACACATACATACACACGCACAAAAGCAGAGATGCAGACAGCGTGGGTGATAAAGATACATACTTATGTCGCAAAAAGCCTTGTTCCTCGCATGTCATTGTCCATTTTTCATTATCACAGAACTCGGTGCAATCTACCCTATATGTGTGAGTGTATGTGTGCGTGCGTTTATATATATGTGTGTGTATGTATGTGTGAGTGTGTGTGTGTGTGTGTGTGTGTGAGAGAGAGAGAGAGAGAGAGATAGAGAGAGAGACAGACAGACAGACAGACAGACAGACAGCAGACAGAGAGAGACTCAGGGAGAGAGAGGCACAGAGGGAGAGAGAGAGAGAGAGAGAGAGAGAGAGAGAGAGAGAGAGAGAGGGAGAGAGAGAGAAAAACTTTATTCGTTAGGTCTCCGACCCATTACAAAGGGGATTGGTAGGAAATTACATTAATTTCCCAACAGGCAAGCTGTATCCGCATCAGCAGTATTTCTGCGTCTAAGCGCATGATGGATGTACAATGACAGTGACCGAACATTTTGGTGATCTGTGTCAATTAATATACGGATAAAGGTATCCTTATTTTTTGGCACATCATCTGAGAGTAAATATGTTGTACGTAGGTCATTGTAAACCGGACCGTGCAATAGGAAGTGCATGTCATCTTTATCTTCCTCAGTGCACATTGGGCACAACAAATCTATCTCAGTCTGGGAATACCGTAACTTGTGTGTTCTAATGTCACTAATTCCGAACCTAAAACGAGTCAGCGCTTCACGGAAGATCTGTTTATCAATAACGTTCAGGTAAGGCTCAATCTTCCCATTTTGAATGATCGATATACAGTGAAACGATTTCTTGTCAGTGTTTCTTCCCATTCGTGGTTAAAGCGGTCTATCAATTGTTGGCGCAATGTACACAGGAATGTTCTCGCATCTGTCACTTGCTGTTCAGACCAAACATTGGAGTATCCGTGAGTACACAATAAGGCTTTAATTTTATTTGCCCAGTTATCTGTATTTTGTCCCTTAATAAGCATCACATCATAAGCCATGCGTGGGTATCGATGAGAGGGCATATTAATAACTTTCAGCCAGTATTTGACTGCTCTCACAGCAGCAATGATGCGTAATGGATAACGGCCTAATTCTCCATAAATTAATGCATTAGGCGTTCTAATTTATAATGTTCTTCATGAGAGAGAGAGAGAGAGAGAGAGAGAGAGAGAGAGAGAGAGCGAGAGAGAGACAGACAGACAGACAGACAGACAGACACACAGATAGACAGACAGACACACAGACAGACACAGAGACAGAGAGAGAGAGACAGAGAGAGACAGAGAGAGACAGAGAGAGACAGAGAGAGACAGAGAGAGAGATAGAGAGACTGAGGAGGGAGACAGAGAGAAAAAGAGATACAGAGAGAGAGAGAGAGAGAGAGAGAGAGAGAGAAAGTGTGTGTGTGTGTTATGAAAAATGCGATTTTGATAGCGTTCTAAATGCCATCAGCTTTCCTCTCGTGCTACTTGAAACACCTGCAGAGTATCTGCTTTGAATAAATCCTTAATAATCACTGTAAAATTCCATTTCTGTGTGAAAATTTTCATGCTGGTGCTTTGTCATTAATGATAAAGAAAATTCATATACCAATACCATTGTACGAGGAAGATTTTCTCTGGAAAACTCATATTTTTCCGTCGGATTAAATCGGTCGCGTGAAGCAGTGCGCAGTCTCTAACATTCTCAAACGACTTTATGCATCTAATGTGTGACCAGCTCTTATACATCTTGCAATTGAAAAAAAAATCTTCTTCTCTTGTTCACTACACAGACAATGAACATGTATCGTTGCTTGGTGTTTGTTCATGCGACTGCAGAAGGAGATCACATTGTGATTGTTCAGTGTGAAGCCTGTGTATTGCAATCTCTGCTTTTACTAGAGGAGGTTCAAACACCCTTCATTGTGTAGAATGGATGGACACAGTCTGAGTCTACAGGCGTGTTTCTTGGGATAGGGATAGGCAGTCCAGTATAGTTGTAGCTCTGCACAGAAAATGTGTCACCAAAACAGAAATCTGACGTCTTCTAACCTTTTGTCACCCGTGCCTTCTTCTTGCTCATCATGCACAACATTTCATGAAAATTACACGAGAAAATCACTCAAAAACTTATTTGAATTGGTTTTTTCCGTGATTGCACTCATTCAAATTCTGAGTGAATTCTATCTCTCTCCAGGAGGAAAGATAGGACAGAAGATGTCAGATATATATTTCAAACTCGTGTAAAAAAATGTGTATTTATTTGTAATATACATCACATCCACCGTTATTCACATGGGTTTTTTTGTGTGCATGTGGCGGACAAAATGAATGCTGCACTTGCAGTAATAACAATGTGTTGTGTTGTGTTGTGTTTGTTGTATTGTATTGTACTGTATTGTATTGTATTGTACTGTATTGTATTGTATTGTATTTATTGTATTATATTGTAAGGCCAATACTTTCGTATTGTTGTTCTTTATGATTTGTCATCTCTTTTCGAAGTAATGCGACGAGAACTACATATTTTTATTGTTAGTCACAATAGCCTTCTAGTGGGAATAAGAAAACATTAAAGATCTCTTCCAAGTTTGCTCACACAAAGGCCAGTGGTCTTCTCTATGTTAGCAGATGTACAGGTAAAGATGACGACGACGACGACAATGACGACGACGATGATGATCGATGATGATGATGATCAATGATGATGATGATGATGATGATGATGATGATGATGATGATGATGATGATGATGATGATGATGATGATGATGATGATGATGATGATGATGATGATGATGATGATGATGATCGATGATGATGATGACGACGACGACGATGATGATGACGACGATGATGATGATGACGATGATGACGACGACGATGACGATGATGATATTCATGATGATGTCGATGATGATGATCGATGGTGATGATGATGATTGATGATGATGATGATGATGATGATGATGATGATGATGATGATGATGATGATGATGATGATGATGAAAATCGTGCATGCATGGTGATGTTATGGTGCTTAAGACGGGATAACTGCACCGTAGACAACATATTTGACAAGTGTGTAACACAGTGCAGGAGTCCTTTGATGCCCATTATCAACATCAGCTGGAAACCCTGGCTCCTCGGCTGTAGGGGGCAGCTCCGCCTATGGTCTTCCACTGCACTCGGACGCTGATCTGGAGAAGCCAGTGACAGACTGCATTTCGTGGAAAACTGCAGTCCAGGGTCGAATCCATTCAACTTGTACGTTGTACGTAGAATGCAAGCTACGGGGCCCCCTGCAACAAGAGGAGGGTGACCAAATATCTCTGGCGGTACTTCGTAATCACGGCAACTTTCGGAGCCAAGCTCATCCTTTCGGCCTAGTGCTAGGCTCCGACAGCTTGCCGTGACTACGAAGTACCGCCAGACGTATTTGGTCACCCACCTCTTGTTCAAGAGCTATAGTCTGACACCGCCCCCACAACTCTTTGTTTGCCCCCCCCCCCCTCCCGCTCCCCCCCCCCTCCCGCCCCCCCCCCCCCCCCCCCCGCCCCCCCCCCCCCCCCCCCTGCAGACATCAACGACGCTTGCCTGAAAAGAAATCTGCGTCACACCGCACATGCTCGCACGCACATGCTCACACGCACACACATGGAAAAATCAAGTGCTTGTATAAGTTGTGAAAACTTTTTAAAGGCATGCAGTTGTAGAGATATGCAAGATAGCAACGACGACGACGACGACGGCGACGACGACGACGATGATGATGATGATGATGATGATGATGATGATGATGATGATGATGATGATGATGATGATGACGATGATGATGATGATGATGATGATGATGATGACGACGACGACGCCGACGACGCCGACGATGATGACAACGACGACGACGACGATGATTGATT
>JAWQFJ010000262.1:20000-40000 GCA_034096865.1 Theodoxus fluviatilis | reverse complement strand
CATTCGTCAGTTTTCTGTTTCTTGTTTTTATTAATTTTCTGTGCAAGAGAGAGATGAGATAAAAAGAGAAATAAAGAGAATATGACACAAATCTGAACAGTCAATTTGTTTGTTAAGTGTTGGGTTGCTGGGAGACAATAACTCTCTGTGTGCTTGGTTCCAATCTCTTGCTTTTTCTGAACGTTTGAACACTTCCTGACAAAAATGGGTATGAAACAAGGAGACAACTGCCAAAGCCTGCTGCCATGGTAACTTGTTCTTGTAATGAAGTGCCATGGAGGGGATTCCATTTTTTGGTCAAACCATTACTGATGGATGTGATGTAGACACTGCATATCCAATTTCTTTCAAAAGATTTTATCAAATGGTAGAGTAACGTGGAAAAAAAATGAAACCAGGCAAAAGGCAAAAACTAAACGGGTACATATTCCAAAAATGTGAACTTTTGGAGTTTTTCTCTCATGCAGAAGTAATGACCGGTTGTGTAAAGTAAGAAAAATTAACTGAAGTTCATCAGATGAAAGGGGGTGTGTGTGTGTGTGTGTGTGTGTGTGTGTGATGAAATGTCAGTTGCTAAAATTAATGGTCAAATTACTTCTGGAAAGACCGTCAAATTCCATTATAGCAGTAATTGGGTCATTCCTTGTCACATATTGCTCCACACGATGATTGTACCTAGTGTGAATGCAGATTTACTCAGATGGTCCATTCAAGATAAGCATACTGCACAGCCAGTGTTGACTCCATCTTCATCAGTGCAAATTTCCTTGGAGTGATTTGCTATAGACCTGCAGACAGCCTGTGCTGCCAAGACACCTCCCTCATCAGCTGGAGTGCTGTGGTCTTTGAGCTTTCGGGGCCGGCTCCAGAGCACACGCACCGCCTGCCCCAAGCAGCACCTAGTGCAACTTGGAGGTATTTTGTAGCTCAACAGGTGGAAGACATCAACCCTATCATATATCCTGCTGAAAAGAAGCTGAGAAAAAAGGTAATATACTATTAAGAGCATGCAGGTGAAGGTAATTGTTTGCTTACATTAAAAGTAAAGGAGAAATAGACGTGTGATTTTACTATCTGTGGCCTTGCACACCATGTATATAGTGATGGTGTCCTTCATTGATCAAAGATGTTCATAACTTAATCCTTTTAAAATTTATTATTTCTTATCTTTTGTGTGTGTTGGCCTTGGTATCTTACACTGTTCAAAGGGCTCAACTACTGTATATCCAACGCAGATGCAGTGGGAGACATGATGATCCAGCACAGTTGCCTCCCTTGAGTGTGTGTGTGTGTGTGTGTGTGTGTGTGTGACCAGCCACCACATAATCACTTGATTATTTTGATGTCTGGAGGTGCGAGTGATCTTAAGATTTGAAGGGTTTTGATTTTTTAGAAATAATCAATTAGATGTAAGTATGAACACCATGAGATCAAACTGCAGAAGCTGCACCATTTATTGATAAGCATCTTGCCAGGGGCAGTTCAGAGTGAATGGCCTCTAAGGATCCTACACAGGCACTACATACCAGTACATTGTCTAATAAAGCACCCAAAAAAAGTTTTTACATACACTTAAGCATTTTAAAATGCAAATTATTTGAGAGCATGAACATTTGTTGCCCTTAATTACTTTTCTGCATAAATATGCAGCTGACCCAGACTAACCCCGTTACATATTCATCTCCGCAAAGAAGGTGGTTTTACCCTCGCTTCATTAGTTAATTAGTCATTTCGCAAAAAACTCAATAAGTTCAAAATGGATCCTGACTAAAGTTGGCAGAATGTCAGGGTTTCACCCAAGGTAAAATCTATTAAAGTTTGGAGGTTATCTGGTATGACCAAAAAGATCAACATAACTTTTCTCCCATCTCTCCCGCCCCTGGGATTGAACCACGGCACAGCGCCTCGCTGCAAAGCCCAACGCCTTAGTATGCTGGACCATCTACACCTCCCAAAAAAGAGGCTATCAATAGCCCAGCAGAGGCTTCGGGTTGGCTTTGAACTCATGAGGGCACAAGGGGAGAGCACTGGGATGTGGGCTGCCAGGATTTTTTTATTATGACGTAAACTAAACACCATGGATTTCTGGGAAGATCTTCCCAGAAGATCTTCCCAGAAATCCATGGTGTTTAGTTTACGTCAAAAAGATCAATTCTATTGCAAATCATGAAGTTGACTTTGTCAAATTATTGATGACGTGTGCATTCCATGCACAGAGATACTTTCAGCCGCTGAAATGAACTAGACTTCTGGTCTGAATTAATCTTACAAACCATGGAAGAGAACGCGTGACTTCCTTGACGGAGGTTTGCACGCTCAAAGTGCTCTCTAGTTCTGCACGTAGCAGCTAATCACCTTGCTTGAGTTAGGACTGAGGCCTGTTGCTTGGGGTGAGAAAACCAAGGATCTTGCAAGGAATCTGATGGAAGGTGAGTCTTGTAACATCTGCTAGCAGTGAGATTTGCAAGAAACTCACAAGAATACACTAGGAAGGGTGGATGGTACTTTGCCAAGTGAGATAGCACCTGGTTTCTTTGCATTGAGGCAACATGCGACTGCTTCATGTGAGCAGGTTACATATGTCATTATCTAGTCAAAAGTGATGTTTTAAAATCTCTAGTGGATGTAGATTTTCATACTAGACCATCCTTATTGATGTCACAAATATATGCAGGTTTTTTTCATTTTTCATTTAATGTTAAGAAATATACAGGAATAACATACTTTGCCCAGTAACACTTATGATAGAAATGTTATCTCAATGTATATCCTCCTATGAGGGTAAAAATGTGGCCCTGAGAGGACAAAGGTACTCTTGAAGCTTTTGTTTGAGTGCAGAAAGATTCATATATGCAACCTGCATTGGTTCCTTTGATGACATCAACCTCTAGCTTGTCTGTTGAAAGTAACTTATTTGGTGACAACCTCTGTGACCCATAGTGTAGCTGTGGCACCATTGCTGCCTCCTTAAGGCCTTCGCACACGAAGCAATCAAAATCTCTTGCCATGTTGCTTGCGGCTGGTTGCCTGCCATCCTGCGAGGAGAATTGCCATCGTGGCAGGCAATGCTGGTGACTGAGCTCTCACATGCTTCCACAGTGACCTTTCACCTTTGCCACATTTAATTTATGGAAGCATCTCTGTATTAGTCAAAGTGGTTGAGCTATTGTTGAACACATTATTTTCCGCGGTAAACATTGACATCATACGCAGGTGCTCTGTGATTGGTGGATTCACAGAGCGTGGCACGCCACTGTCCCAAAAATTAGAACAGATTTGATGGCGAACAACTCAGTTGCCGATGGCTTGGAAAGTTGCTTCGAATACCAGTTGCTTTCAACCAACATTTCACACAAAGGAATGCGTGGAATTGCCTCATGTGCGAAGGCCTTTACGGAGTCTGCACCCACCCTCCCTGTCTTGGACTGCCCTTGGGGGACGCCACAAAAGTCAGGCCGGTCCATTCCCAGAGGTTGTTCTCCCACTATTCCCATCCCCCTGTGGGTTCGGGGTAAGAATTGACCCACCGCGTCTCCCTACGCGATTCCTAAGAGGCGAATAACTAGGGACACCGTGACTTGAATTGCACGTTTACTCTATAACTGTTCTAGTGATTTTCGTGCTAAATGGACTTACATAGCCTAAAAAGGCTGATAGGCCGTAAAACACCATCCATCCATCCCACTATTCCCTTGTCTGCCTATCTTGAAGATGATTTTGGCTTGACCTGATGTTCGTGTGACATGTACATACAATTGTAGTTTTCTTTCCTTCATGACTGTGAGTAGGTCTTTGTGCAGTCCTATGGTTTGCTGTATGCAGGCACAAAGTTCCTCTTTGCGAACATGTGCTGTGTATGGAATGTAAAGGCGTTTCCTATAGCATCTCATTTACATGGGCTTGAATTTGCTTCTGGAGTTGTTGAAAGTAACTAAATCTGTCAAAACTTCCAAAAGCATTCATCTCTCCAAGTAAACTCTTAAGTGGTTTTCTTTGCTAAAATGCCAGAGCAGGAGTGACAGAAATGTGTGACTGTAGAACTGGTTGTGGCAACGGTTTTGAGCCGCCCACTGCTTCCCATTTCCTGTGGGCCAGAGGTGCAGTGAGAATAGACCCACAGTGTCTCTGTGATGCAGTCCGCTAGAGGTGAGTGACATGGGATGTGGAGACTTGGTTTGCTTTTGCCCCACCCAGCACCAGTGACTTGCATGCTCAGTGGTCTCACACAGCATAGAAATGCCGATAGGCCAGGAAGCCTCTCTCCTCCATGCATGCATGCATCCCTCCCTTCCATCCTCCTCTTACACACACATACACACACATACACACAAACATACACACACATATATCCATGTGCGCATGGACGCACACACACACACACACACACACACACACACACACACTGAAATGGGGAAATAGGTTTCGGAAGTATCTTACCTGAGGGGCTTGGTTTTTGCTGATGAGGTTGGTGGTCCAGCGACTGTATACCCGTCATCTCTCCGTGGCATCACTTCTCTTCCTTCCTTCAAATCTAACCTCAAGACCCATTTTTTCCGTAAAGCTTTTTCAGTGTAGTGCCCCTAGGGCCTGACTGCTTCCTGAGAACCGTTAGTGCATTGTACATATCTGTATAAAGTGTTTGTTTTGTTTTGTTTTTTTCGTCTGTATGAATGTTGACTGAATGTCTGGTTTGTGTTGCTGTGCTGTTTTATATCATCTGCTTTTCATCTTTGTTTCTCTTACCTTGATGTATATTACTTTCATTTACATTCTTATTGTCTTCTTTTTTTATTTCTTTTTTTTTTGGGGGGGGGGGGGGGGAGGGCGCTTTGAGTCTCACTGTGTGGGAGTATTGCGCGGGTTAAAAGTGATCTATTATTATATTATATTTTTGAGTAAAGGTGGGTCGTGAGTGGGTTGTTAGAAGATAGCTATATTAGAGAGCGCAAGAAGATAGAGATCAGTCCACCCACTGAGAGAAGACAGAAGATAGAGATCGGTCTGCATACTGAGTGAGAAGAAGAGAAAAGAGGAAGGCGAGGCACAGAAGAGAGAGAGAGGCAGACGAAGAGAAGAGATCTACTCCGCACACAGCAGAGACGGACAGAGAGAGAGAAGGAGAAAGAGAGTGAGAGAGACGATACAAAGCGAGAGAGAGAGAACGGGCATTTCTAGTAATACCAATAACCAGAAGGCATGAAAAAACGTTGTCTCGCCACAGCATCTCATTTACATGGGCTTGAATTTGCTTCTGGAGTTGTTGAAAGTAACTAAATCTGTCAAAACTTCCAAAAGCATTCATCTCTCCAAGTAAACTCTTAAGTGGTTTTCTTTGCTAAAATGCCAGAGCAGGAGTGACAGAAATGTGTGACTGTAGAACTGGTTGTGGCAACGGTTTTGAGCCGCCCACTGCTTCCCATTTCCTGTGGGCCAGAGGTGCAGTGAGAATAGACCCACCGTGTCTCTGTGATGCAGTCCGTTAGAGGTGAGTGACATGGGATGTGGAGACTTGGTTTGCTTTTGCCCCACCCAGCACCAGTGACTTGCATGCTCAGTGGCCTCACACAGCATAGAAATGCCGATAGGCCAGGAAGCCTCTCTCCTCCATGCATGCATGTATCCCTCCCTTCCATCCTCCTCTTACACACACATACACACACATACACACAAACATACACACACATATATCCATGTGCGCATGGACGCACACACACACATACACACACATACACACACACATATCCATCCACATACACACACACACACACACACACATATCCATGCACGCACACACACATGTACACATATATGCACACACATATCCACGCACACACACACACATATACACATTCACACACACACACATTCACACACACACACACACACACACACACAAATATCCATGTGCGCATGGACGCACACACACACACACACACACACATATCCATGCACACACATAAACACACAGACACATATCCATCCACATACACACACTCACATATCCATGCACGCACACACACACATACATATGTACACATATGCACACATATATCCATGCACACACACACACACACACACACACACACACACACATATACACACACATACACACACACATATACATGCACACACACACACACACACACACAAACTGTTCTGCCCTGACAACACTTGAAGCAGGAATTTCTTGATGATTTGGATAAAGGAGGAGAATTGTTGAAACACTAATATGCAATGTGTACATTGATAAGAAGCCAATATTTGCATCTGTTCGGTCTTTGGGAAATAACTGGAGTCTTAAAGTTGATGGATTGGAGCTGACAGTTTTTAAGTTAATTTTATTAGCTTGATTATAGTGTACAATGATGTTGTTACAACATAGTGACAACGTGTAAAACATTTGAGGAAACATTTAATTCCATAAATCGAAGGCCATCCTTTTATTGTAAAGAACCGTTGGAGTCGCAGTAATTGTTTGGGAACAAGTCTGTTTGTATCTGTACTGCACAAACTTGCACTAAGTTTTTTACATCCATTTATGTTGTTTTCATCACAGAAAGACAGGAAAGCAGGCAGGAAGATTGACAGAAATACATGACTGGGTAAAATTTGCTGCAGGAATAGTTGAACAAGCAATAGTGGCAATAGTTACATATGACAAACTTACATTAATATATCCTAACAGTTGAACAGTAGTATTACCCATGAGTAAATGGTATTCCTGATATACATGATGTTGAATGAGATATGATGGACATTGTGCCAGTATATGCTTAAAATAGCACAACAACTTTACCTATGGATCAATGGTATTTCATATTTCCACAATTTGGAATGAGCCCTTATAGTCACTGTGGTAATACTTGCAACTGTACAAACGTTCGTTAGCAAGTACGTGTAAATACAGGTGCATCTACACCATTACTCAACACACACAAAAGATATTCCTCACCTGCAAAGTTTGGATTGAGATTTCATGGACAGTATACCCATGCTGCTCACTCTTCCTGAACCACAGTTTTCAAACACACAAACACATGCACCACAACCCTGTACATATTCTTAAATCAGAGTTTCATCCCATTTATTGAAGGTGACAGATAAGTTCTGCTTTATTAATTCCTTTGCAGGAGGATAGGCCAGCTGTCATCTCCTCACATGCTTGTGAACACACATGCACACAACACACATTTCCTCTTCACCTTCATCCCCCTTTTACCTCCACCTACCCAGCCCCTCAACACCTACCCAGCCCCTCAACATCTACCCAACCCCTCAACACCTACCCAACCTCTCAACACCTACCCAGCTCCTCAACATCTACCCAGCCCCTCAACACCTACCCAACCTCTCAACACCTACCCAGCTCCTCAACACCTACCCAGCCCCTCAACACCTACCCAGCCCCTCAACACCTACCCAGCCCCTCAACACCTACCCAGCCCCTCAACACCTACCCTGCCCCTCAACATCTACCCAGCCCCGAAACACCTACCCAGCCCCTCAACACCTACCCAGCCCCTCAACACCTACCCAGCCCCTCAACACCTACCCAGCCCCTCAACACCTACCCAGCCCCTCAACACCTACCCAGCCCCTCAACACCTACCCAGCCCCTCAACACCTACCCAGCCCCTCAACACCTACCCAGCCCCTCAACACCTACCCAGCCCCTAAACACCTACCCAGCCCCTCAACACCTACCCAGCCCCTCAACACCTACCCAGCCCCTCAACACCTACCCTGCCCCTCAACACCTACCCTGCCCCTCAACACCTACCCAGCCCCTCAACACCTACCCAGCCCCGAAACACCTACCCAGCCCCTCAACACCTACCCAGCCCCTCAACACCTACCCAGCCCCTCAACACCTACCCAGCCCCTCAACACCTACCCTGCCCTCAACACCTACCCTGCCCCTCAACACCTACCCAGCTCCTCAACATCTACCCAGCCCCTCAACACCTACCCAGCCCCTCAACATCTACCCAGCCCCTCAACACCTACCCAGCCCCTCAACACCTACCCAGCCCCTCAACACCTACCCAGCCCCTCAACACCTACCCAGCCCCTCAACACCTACCCAGCCCCTCAACATCTACCCAGCCCCTCAACACCTACCCAGCCCCTCAACACCTACCCAGCCCCTCAACACCTACCCAGCCCCTCAACACCTACCCAGCCCCTCAACACCTACCCAGCTCCTCAACACCTACCCAGCCCCTCAACACCTACCCAGCCCCTCAACATCTACCCAGCCCCTCAACACCTACCCTGCCCCTCAACACCTACCCAGCCCCTCAACACCTACCCAGCCCCGCAACACCTACCCAGCCCCGAAACACCTACCCAGCCCCGAAACACCTACCCAGCCCCGAAACACCTACCCAGCCCCGAAACACCTACCCAGCCCCTAAAACACACTCCTCTCTCACACATCTTCCCATAAGGATAGTTAAAGACAATAAGTGGTATCATGAATATTCACATAACATTTTAGCATTATGTTGATTAGCTGAGCAATCTACAAGTATCTGCCTACATTAAAAAGAGAAATAGAAGCATGGCTTAATCTCAAGAGTCACTTTTGTCAGTGTTAAAAAGGGAGAAAACATGTGGCATGATAAATTCAGCCTTGCAACTCTCACCTGGAAAAATGTTTATCCGATAATGACTGTACGTCACATCAAGTTTAAGTAGCACTTTATTGTACCGTCATTACTCTCACAGATGCAGACTGCAAGATGCTGTAGTAAAACTATCAGACATTGTGGACAAACTATCAGATGTTGTGGTCAAAGTGTCAGTCGTTGTAGTCAGACAGTCAGACGTTGTAGAAAAAGTGTCAGACGTTGTAGTCAAACTGTCAGACGTTGTAGTCAGACTGTCAGACGTTGTAGTCAAACTGTCAGATGTTGTACTTAAACTGTCAGACGTTGTAGTCAAACTGTCAGACATTGTAGGCAAAGTGTGAGACGTTGTAGTCAGACTATCATACGCTGTAGTCAAACTATCAGACGCTGTAGTCAAAGTGTCAGTCGTTGTAGTCAGACTGTCAGACGTTATAGTCAAAGTGTCAGACATTGTAGTCAAAGTGTCAGTCCTTGTAGTCAGACTGTCAGACGTTGTAGGCAAAGTGTCAGTGGTAGTCAGACTGTCAGACGTTGTAGTCAAAGTATCAGACATTGTAGTCAGACTGTCAGACGTTGTAGTCAAAGTATCAGACATTGTAGTCAGACTGTCAGACGTTGTAGTCAAAGTATCAGACATTGTAGTCAGACTGTCAGACGCTGTAGTCAAAGTATCAGACATTGTAGTTAGACTGTCAGACGTTGTAGTCAAAGTATCAGACATTGTAGTCAGACTGTCAGACGCTGTAGTCAAAGTATCAGACATTGTAGTCAGACTGTCAGACGCTGTAGTCAAAGTATCAGACATTGTAGTCAGACTGTCAGACGTTGTAGTCAAAGTATCAGACATTGTAGTCAGACCGTCAGACGTTGTAGTCAAAGTATCAGACATTGTAGTCAGACTGTCAGACGTTGTAGTCAAAGTATCAGACATTGTAGTCAGACTGTCAGACGCTGTAGTCAAAGTATCAGACATTGTAGTCAGACTGTCAGACGCTGTAGTCAAAGTATCAGACATTGTAGTCAGACTGTCAGACGTTGTAGTCAAAGTATCAGACATTGTAGTCAGACTGTCAGACGTTGTAGTCAAAGAGTTAGTCGTAGTCAGACTGTCAGACGTTGTAGTCAAAGTATCAGACATTGTAGTCAGACTGTCAGACGTTGTAGTCAAAGTATCAGACATTGTAGTCAGACTGTCAGACGCTGTAGTCAAAGTATCAGACATTGTAGTCAGACTGTCAGACGTTGTAGTCAAAGTATCAGACATTGTAGTCAGACTGTCAGACGCTGTAGTCAAAGTATCAGACATTGTAGTCAGACTGTCAGACGTTGTAGTCAAAGTATCAGACATTGTAGTCAGACTGTCAGAAGTTGTAGTCAAAGTGTCAGTCGTAGTCAGACTGTCAGACGTTGTAGTCAGACTGTCAGACATTGTAGTCAATATGTCAGACGATCTAGTCAGATGCAGACTGTCAGACGTTGTAGTCGAAGTTTCTGACATTGTAGTCAGACTGTCAGACGTTGTAGTCAGACTGTCAGACGTTGTAGTCAGACTGTCAGACGTTGTAGTCAGACTGTCAGACATTGTAGTCGAAGTTTCTGACTTTGTAGTCAAAGTGTCAGACGTTGTAGTCAAAGTGTCAGACGATGTAGTCAGACTGTCAGACGTTAAAGTCAGTGTCAAACGTTGAAGTCAGTGTCAGACGTTGAAGTCAGTGGCAGACGTTGAAGTCAATGTCAGACGTTGTAGTCAGACAATCAGATGTTGAAGTCAATGCGTCATACCTTGTAGTCAAATTATTAGTTGTAGTCAAAGTGTGAGATGCTGTAGTTGGACCGTCAGACATTGAAGTCGAATTGTCAGACGTTGTAGTCAAACTATCAGACGTTGTAGTCGAAGTGTCAGACGTTGTAGTCAGACTGTCAGACGTTGTAGTCGAAGTGTCAGACGTTGTAGTCAGACTGTCAGACGTTGTAGTCGAAGTGTCAGACGTTGTAGTCAGACTGTCAGACGTTGTAGTCGAAGTGTCAGACGTTGTAGTCAAACTGTCGGGTGTTGTAGTCAAACTGTCGGGTGTTGTAGTCAAACTGTCGGGTGTTGTAGTCAGACTGTCGGGTGTTGTAGTCAAACTGTCGGGTGTTATAGTCAAACTGTCGGGTGTTGTAGTCAGTCTGTAAGACATTGTAGTCAAACTGTCAGATGTTGTAGTCAAAGTGTCAGATGTTGTAGTCAAAGTGTTAGACGTGGTAGTCAGTGTCAAACAATATGGTCAGTGTCAGACATTGAAGTCAGTGTCAGATGTTGTAGTCAAACTGTCAAAAGAGATAGTGTCAGACGATATGGTCAGTGCCAGACGTTGTAGTAAATGATAGACATTGTAGTCAAAGTGTCAGACAATGTTGTCAGTGTCAGACGATACGGTCAGTGTCAGACGATGTAGTAAATGTTAGACATATTTTAGTCAGAGTGTCAGACAATGTTGTCAGTGTTAGACGATACGGTCAGTGTCAGGCGATGTAGTCAGTGTCAGACGATGAAGTTTGAGACAGACTTTATGATCAGTGTCGGGCGAAATATATAAAGTCAGTGTCAGACGATGTAGTCAAACTATCAGACGATGTAGTCGGTGTCAGACGTTGTATTTAGACGATGCAGCATTTGTCACACGATGTAGTCAATAGCAGACGTTGTAGTCCAACTGTCAGACGATGTAGTCAATGTCAGACCTTGTATCCAACTGTCAAAAGAGGTCAGTGTCAGACGATGTACTTAGTGTAAGACGATGTAGTCAGTTTCAGACGATGTAGTCAATGTCTGACGATGTAGTCTGTGTCAGACGGTGTAGTCAGTGCCACACGATGTAGTCAGTGTCAGATGCTGTTGTCAGAGTCAGATGATGCAGTTAGTGTCAGACGATATAGTCAGTGTCATACGATGATGTCAGTGTCAGATGGTGTAGTCAGTGTCAGACGTTGTAGTCAGTGTCAGACGATGTGGTCAGTGTCAGACGATGTAGTCAGTGTCAGACGAAGTAGTCAGTGTCAGAAGATGTAGTCAGTGTCAGACGATGTGATCAATGTCAGACGTTGTAGTCAGTGTCAGACGATGTAGTCACTGTCAGAAGATGTAGTCAGTGTCAGATGATGTAGTCAGTGTCAGAAGATGTAGTCAGTGTCAGACGATGTAGTCCGTGTCAGACGATGTGGTCAGTGTCCGACGATGTGGTCAGTGTCAGACGATGTAGTCAGTGTCAGACGATGTAGTCAGTGTACGACGATGTAGTCAGATTCAGACGATGTAGTCAGTGTCCGACGATGTGGTCAGTGTCAGAAGATGTAGTCAGTGTCAGAAGATGTAGTCAGTGTCAGACGATGTAGTCCGTGTCAGACGATGGGGTCAGTGTCAGACGATGTAGTCAGTGTACGACGATGTAGTCAGTGTCAGACGATGTGGTCAGTGTCCGACGATGTGGTCAGTGTCAGAAGATGTAGTCAGTGTCCGACGATGTAGTCAGTGTCCGACGATGTAGTCCGTGTCAGACGTTGTAGTCAGTGCCAGACGTAGTCAGTGTCAGATTAAGTAGTGGGTGAAGGCCCAGCGCTGAGAGGCGACGTCCGAGCGACAGCTCTGCATGACGGGTCCGCCACTGTCCACGTCCAGACACAGCTGGCTCTGCAGGTGTTTCAGGTGGCCCTCCTGTAATGTAAACATACTACTCTATGTATTTCCAGTGTCTCTTGTAATGCACTCATAGGTACTCTGTGTATTTTCAGTGTCTCCTGTAATGTACACATAGGTGACCCTCCATCCGAAAATAAGTCTGTCCGATACCTCAGTCAATTTTTAGATTTTACCGCCATCAGATAGTACTATGAATTAGCTTCAAAATGATACCAGGATTATAATGATATGTGCAGTCTCTCTGTTTTATGAGCACTTGAAGAAATGGCAAACAAAAGGTGGGGATTTTGAGACAATGGCATTCGAACTTTGTGCATCTATGTGCATAGCAATCACCCAATTGTGATTAAGCTACATCCTACAAATGGGAAAGAAAACCTTTCAAAAGCAAATAAAATTCTCAATGATGTGTCCTGGAAGGATTCCCTATGATATTCATGCAAAAATAGAACGCCGATCCTCTCTCTGGAAATGTTACGACACTCAATTATCGAGGAGGGGTATTATGCAATCAGATCGATTTCTTACGCAAGGAAGATAGCAGTACCTTCGTTTAAGTGTACAAAACAATGATTTGGAGGTGTAGTTGAAGTCCTAAATCTTCATAGTGTATCTAGCAATGGTTCTGCTTGCTGAATACACAAAAATCTCAAAATCCACCGGATGACCCCCTTTAATGAAAATCCAGCTGTATCTCGATTCGATCTAAGTATCAGACCGCCTCATTTAGGGATGGAAGGTCACAATTTATTTAATCTTAACTGTACTCTTTGTATTTCCAATGTCTCCTGTAATGCACACATAGGTACTCGTTGTTTCTCCTGTTTCTCCGGTAATGCACACATAGGTACTTTTCGTATTTCCGTTTTCTCCTGCAATGTACACATAGGTACTCTTTGTATTTCCGGTGTCTCCTGTAATGTACACATAGGTACTCTTTGTATTTCCGGTGTCTCCTGTAATGTACGCATAGGTACTCTTTGTATTTCCAGTTTCTCCAGTAATACACATATTGATACTCTGTATTTCCAGTGTTTCCTGTAATGCATACAAGTACTACTTGTATTTCCAGTGTCTCCTGTAATGTAAACATAGGTACTCTGTATTTCCAGTGTTTCCTGTAATGCATACAAGTACTACTTGTATTTCTAGTGTCTCCTGTAATGTAAACATAGGTACTCTGTATTTCCAGTGTCTTCTGTAATGCACACAAAGGTACTCTTTGTATTTCTTGTCTCTCCTGCAATACACACTTCGATACTCTTTGTATTTCCAGTGTCTCCTGTAATGCACACATAGGTACTCTTTGTATTTCCAGTGTCTCCTGTAATGCACACATAGGTACTCTTTGTATTTCCAGTGTCTCCTGTAATGCACACATAGGTGCTACTTGTATTTCAAGTGTCTCCTTTAATGTACACAAAGGTACTCATGTATTTCCAGTGTCTCCTGTAATGTATGCATAGATACTCTTGTATTTCCAGTGTCTCCTGTAATGCACACATAGGTACTCTTTGTATTTCAAGTGTCTCCTGTAACGCACACATAGGTGCTACTTGTATTTCCAGTGTCTCCTGTAATGCACACATAGATACTCTTTGTATTTCCAGTGTCTCCTGTAATGCACACATAAGTACTCTTTGTATTTCAAGTGTCTTCTGTAATGCACACATGGGTACTCTTTGTATTTCCAGTGTCTCCTGTAATGCACACATGGGTACTCTTTGTATTTCCAGTGTCTCCTGTAATGCACACATAGGTACTCTTTGTATTTCCAGTGTCTCCTGTAATGCACACATAAGTACTCTTTGTATTTTTAGTGTCTCCTGTAATGTACACATATGTACTCTTTGTATTTCCAGTGTCTCCTGTAATGCACACATAAGTACTCTTTGTATTTCCAGTGTCTCCTGTAATGCACACATAGGTACTCTTTGTAATTCCAGTGTCTCCTGTAATGCACACAAAGGTACTTTTTGTATTTCCTGTCTCTCCTGCAATACGCACTTCGGTACTCTTTGTATTTCCAGTGTCTCCTGTAATGCACCCATAGATACTCTTTGTATTCAAGTGTATCCTGTAATGCACTAATAGGTTATCTTTGTATTTCCAGTGTCTCCTGTAATACACACATAGGTACTCTTTGTATTTCCAGTGTCTCCTGTAATGCACCCATAGATACTCTTTGTATTCCAGTGTATCCTGTAATGCACTAATAGATACTCTTTGTATTTCCAGTGTCTCCTGTAATGCAGACATAGGTACTACTTGTATTCAGGTGACACCTGTAATGTTCACATATGTACTACTTGTATTTCCAGTGTCTCCTGCAATGCACACATATGTACTACTTGTATTTCAAGTGTCTCCTGTAATGCACACATAGGTACTCTTTGTATTTCCAGTGTCTCTTGTAATGCACACATAGGTACTCTTTGTATTTAAAGTGTCTCCTGTCATGCACACTTAGGTACTCTTTGTATTTCCAGTGTCTCTTGTAATGCACACATAAGTACTCTTTGTATTTCAAGTGTCTCTTGTAATGCATACATAAGTACTCTTTGTATTCCAAGTGTCTCCTGTAATGCACACATAGGTACTCTGAGTGTTTCCAGTGTCTCCTGTAATGCAAACATACGTTCTCTTCGTATTTGCAGTCTCTCCTTTCATGCACACATAGGTACTCTTTGTATTTCCAATGTCTCTTGTAATGTATATGTAACCAAGAGGAAATCCTCCCCTACTGAATTATTCGCTCTCATTTTTTGTCGATCTCTTGCCATGTGACTTATTCTCTCTCTCTCTTTCTCTCTCTCTCTCTCTCTCTCTCTCTCTCTCTCTCTCATGTCTTGCTTCCCTTCTAGCTCCTCTTATCTCCCGCCGTCATGGGGCCATTCCTCTCCTCTAGCAGCACTGGGTTGTACGCTGGCTGAGATAGTTGTCTTCAAAAGGTCAGCAGTTTTCTGAGCAGCGAGAATGTCAGCACCCACCCATGCCTCTCTACTCCCTGTTCCCACGCCTCTCTCCCCCCCCCCCCTCCCCCGTTCCCATGATCCTCTGCCCCCTGGTTTCTCCATAACTACCCCCCTCTCCTCATTCACGGGAAGAGAGAACTTCCATGCTCCATCACAACTAATGTATTGCACATATACATACTATTTGTATTGCAAGTGTCTCTTATGTGATGCACATGCCGCACATGTTTGAAACACACATATACATAATACCTGTGAAGTGTTCCTTCTGTAGTGTGTTCAGATTGCATACGTTTGAAATTTCCGTCTTTAAACATACACATCCCCTATCTTTCAAGCTTAATGGCTCCTCTGACCTAGATCTGCTCTGGTTGTAGTGTCTCTATGTCCCGTGCACATACACACACAGACACACACACACACACACACACACACACACACACATATATATATATACACGCACGCGCACACACACCATGTACGCGCACACGCACATTGAATAGGACAGGTATACAGAAACTGATAGGTCGTAAATCTCCGTCCATTCATTGATTCATTCATTCATTCATTCATTCATTTGTTTGTCCTTTCGTTCCTTCATTCTTTCATTCAAGGGTGGCTTGAAATACGCCCCAAGCAAGTGCTGAATTACATAGAGGTGAGCTGCTTGAAAGCATTGGCCGGTGTAAACATGTGTGAACATTTGAGAGCCTTTACATTTGCGGATGTGAAGGTTGACGCATGTTAACACCAGCTGCAGGTGGCTCGCCCTAAGAAACTCAGCACTGCTGTGGGAGTGCTCCTGGAGCAGAGCCAGAAAGCACGCAGACCACAGCCTTGCATCTGAACAGGAAGCATCAGATCGCCTCGGTTGTACGAAGTCGGGACAGAGACAATCAAGCAGCGAGAGCGTGATGATCTGACCTTTTCGTGTGTCCATTTGTCCCTCTGACCAGTGACACAACTCTCTAGGGCGGGTCGACTTCCCTCTGTAGGTTCCTTGACCACTGCACACTGCAAGGTTGTCCTCAGCAAGCCCTCAGTTGTCCAAGAAAACCCCTGAGCAAAAGCAGCGATGACAAGAGAGATATCTTATCGCCTCGCCGACGCCTCAACTGTGCATCTGTAGGTGTACTTCCAATGGATCCCTTTCCATGATGCAGAATTTAGAAAGGCCAAAAGAGAGAATACGTGTTATTTAAATGTAGACCCCAATATTATGTAGAATATGAATGTATAAAATTAGATATAATATTCATCTTGAAGTTAAAGCCAAGAAAATGTTCTTTTAATTGATGCGAGAGATGAATCGACTTTAAACAATATTTCAATGCAGTATTGATGCGCGTCAATTTGTGCAATGCGATGTCAGCAAACTTAGAAGACATTATGAATCTTAATTTCACTTTAGCTGTTTGAATTTGGCAAATGATGACTAGTTGTCCACTCTCGCTGTGTAGTCCTCTCTAGCACTCTGTCTGTGTGACTGCCTGCACAACTTCCTTTGCCATTCGAGTGTGTCTCTGTGTGTTGTACGCGCGCGCGCGTGTGGTGCGTGCATGCGTGTGCGAGTACGTGTATGCTTGTGTTTGTGTGTGGACATTGCGTGCTGATGCTTTTGTGTTTCCGTCGATACAGGTTTCTGTATGTGTGTCTATGCCTGCCTGCATGTCTGCCCGTTCGTCTGTTTGCCTGTCCATCTATCTGTCCGTCTGTCCGCCTATATGTCCATTCTTCCATCCGTCTGATATATCTTCCAACTTTTCATGCTTCCGTCCGTGCTTCCTTCCGTCCGTCCGTCTGTTCATCTGTCCGTCCGTTTGCCCAACTGTCCATTCTACAATCCGTCTGATATTCCTTCATTTCATATGTCCATTCGTCCAACCGTCCCTTGTCTGCCTGCATGCCTGCCTGCCTGCCAGCCAGTCTGCCTGCCCACCCGCCCGTCTGCTCGACCGTCCATCCGTCCGCCCGCCCCTCACCGCCCTCCCGCCCGCCCGTCCGTCCGTCCGTCCGTCTGTCTGTCCTTCTAAGCCGTACGCATACACACCTGACTGGGCAGTTTCCAGTGACAGGGATGCACATACAGACGCTCTGCGTAGAGTTGATTGTGGTTGTCTAGACAGCTCCCGTTTCCAAGATTCTTGGCCTGAAATCGGCAAAAGCAGAAATTTTCTTTTTCCTGCTAATACAATGGTGACACTAACAAGAACTAATACTAAAACGAAACTTGCAAGATGCCTTCGGTAATATTTTGGCAGTCAATACCAATGAAATATGGGAGTTTCAAAGTAAATTCGATAGCTCAGAGCTATTGGTAGCAGAACATGCTTGTGTGTGTGAGTCTGTGTGTGTGTGTGTGTGTGTGTGTGTGTGTGTGTGTGTGAGTGAGAGAGACAGAGATAGGAAGAGAGAGAGAGAGAGAGAGAGAGAGAGAGAGAGAGAGAGAGAGAGAGAGAGAGAGAGAGAGAGAGAGACAGACAGACAGACAGACAGACAGACAGACAGACAGACAGACAGACAGACAGACAGACAGACAGATAGGCAGACAGACAGACAGGCAGAAACAGAGACAGGAAGTGAAAAGAAAAGAGAGAGAAAGAGTGACAGACAGACAGACAGACAGAGATAGAAACAGAGAGAGACAGACGGACGGACGGATGGACGGACGGATGGACGGCAGACAGACAGACAGGCAGACAGACACAGAGAGAGAGACAGACAGACAGACAGACAGACAGACAGACAGACAGACAGACAGACAGACAGACAGACAGACAGACAGAGAGGCAGACAGACAGACACACACACACACACACTCAGAGAGAGAGAGAGAGAGAGAGAGAGAGAGAGAGAGAACGAACGAAGGAACGAACGAACTTAGTTTATTGTTAGGCTTCCGGCCCATCACAATTAGATTATACATAGTATGCCTCATCGGCCATTGCAATACAGACTGCCTCCTTCCTTCTTTTAAATGCATAATATAGATATATGGATACCTGTCGTATAGAATTCACGTCCTGTGTTGACAAGAGCGCCAGGAAACTGATTTCACCACAGTGGAACAAATAACCAAAATATTTCTGTCTCAAATCCTGGTACAATGGACATTCGAGTAAGAAATGTTTTTCATCCTCCTCAGATTCATAACAGGCCGGACAAAGGAATAAGTTGCTATTACCTTTCTTTATATACTTGTATTTATGATTAAACAGATCGCTGAAGCCAGTGCGGAAACGAACATACACGTCACGAAATGCTTTTTTTATCTAGTGCAAATAAATAGTCTTCTCTGCCCCAGAGAGTCTAAAAGGATTTATAGAAATCGTATCTGCAACTTTTCATGAGAGATTCAACCCATATATCACTGTATTCACCTAAAAGGCGTGTTTTAAGTTCCCTCAAAAATTATTTATCTCTTGGTATGTTTTCTCTCCCCACACTGTACCAAATTCGTATCTATACAATACTGACTTCATCTTTTCTGCCCAAGTTTCGCTAGCACCCGAGTGTAGCATTGTCTTATATGCTTTATGGGAATATCTGGACGGGTCCATTTTTTATATCCTCAGCCAGTATTTTACTGCTCTAATTGTAGCGTTGATGTACAAGGGGTGCCTACCCGTATCACAATACACAATAATATTTGGCGCTTGTGTGAGTACATTAAGAAATTGTTTTAAGGTCTGCAAATGGACGGCTTCAACAACCGAACAATCAATCAAACCTCACAATTCTGATGAGTACAATAACATAGGTTGCACCTGGGCATCATCTAGTTTGAAATATACATCTGGAGAGACACACGAAAGTTTTCTAAGACACTTATTAATCCTTATCAAACCGGCTCTTGCCCTCTGTACTAGATCTGACTGCAACATGTTAGAGGAGAGTCTTGTAGTAAAGAGAGTCCCAAGATATCTATATTCGTTTACAGTCTCTAGCGTGTGTGTTCCCAAGTACTGTTCAGCAAGGTGTCCGCCATTACGATACACTATGGTTTTTGTCTTTTCGTAGATAACATCAACAGCTTCTGGTGCCTTATGTATATTATTCAACTGGTTCTGTAACCCTATAACCGTGTCGGACATAAGGACAACATCATCTGCGAACAACAGCAAGTATACAATTGTGGAATCAGGCATGAGTTGAATACCATGCTTACCATACTTTATCACATATTTAGCTACATAGTTCACAAGTAGAAAAAAAATTCTCGGACTCATTTTGCACCCCTGTTTTAATCCCCGGTCACATGCAAATGAGCTGCTGTACCTCCCGTTGCAGCGTATGCAGCTTTGTACATTACAATAGATTGCCTTGAGCATACGCAGTAGTCTCTCTTTCATTCCATACCCACTAAAAATTTTCCAAAGAACATTTCTGTTAACACTATCAAACGCTCTCTTAAAGTCTATAAAAGCTGCATACATTCTTCTACTCGTGATAGGTGTCTCTGAATGACGGAATGCAAAACAAAAACATTGTCAATAGTCGAGTAGCATTTTCTAAAACCTGCTTGCTCTTCCCCTGCCATAGTCATCTGCCCAGTCCCGCATCATTTCACTAAGTATGGACGTAAATATTTTACTGAAAGAGCTAATAAGGGAAATTCCTCTATATTTGTCAGGTTCAGAAGGGTCTCCACGCTTATAGATGGGCAAAATCACCGATTTCATCCATATAGTAGGAAAAATACCTTTATCTAAA
>JAWQFJ010000262.1:0-12500 GCA_034096865.1 Theodoxus fluviatilis | reverse complement strand
AATAATATCACTGAAGTCTTCTTCGAACTGCGGACATTTAGCAAACCCCATAATCACATACGCAAAGTCGAAACTTCGGAGTAGTGCGGGATAGTTTCACCCATTTAGAACATATTTTAAGGTACACAGAGCCAACTAGAAAGTAAGTTTTTTTTTAAATTCTACACGCGACTTGCAACAACTCAGGGGAAAACTGACCTTCTGGAGACATATGGGAGTGCGTCCATATACAGACATAATGCCAATCATCTTTTTTATAATTTTTGCATTTTTTCAGCAGTTATGTCAAAAATAAAAAATATATTAGAAAAAAACATGCGAACAACGAATATTACAAATATTTCGTGTCAAGGCCAATAATGCCCAAACTGCCGGTAAATTCTGTGTTGAGAAAAATCAGATTAAAAAATTTAGAAACAAAAGTGTGATTTTCTTGCAGATTGTTGCAAACTAATGTGTGTGTCTCCACCGAGCTGGCCCCTCCCACGCCCATCCCACGCGCTATACTCTCCAGTCTGACGAGCGTCTGGGGTGCGGATGGGATGCCTCCCAACCACAGAGTGTCTACAGGGGTCCGAGAGGCCACCTGTCGACCACAGCATCGTCCGAAGACCGCAGCTGCTCCTTCCAAGCTGGCCCTACCGGTACCCGCGACACTTCAGCTCGACGACAAATATCGATGAAATCTTGCGCGGTCTGTATCTTTTGATTGCTCTCACAATGCTCCTGACGGACATGGGGTTCCTCCCGGGGTCTCTGTAGACCATTTGCTTGGGAGTTCGGATGTCCAGTCCAAGGATCTTTTTACATGCAAAGGTGTTAACTGGTTCCATTCCCTCCCCATATTTCTGCTCCAGGCGTAGGGAGGATCAGAACGGCTTTTTGTTTACCCTTTGTGGCCAAGTCATCCACACAGACTCTCATAGATAATCTGGTTGTGAATGCGACACTTAGATATTTACACTGGTTCACAACCTCCAACTATTTCTTGTCACGAAACCACTCCTCGTTTTCTGCTAGGTATCCCCCCTTCCTGAATACCATAACTTCCTCCGCTTTCTGCCGTTACATCCGGGCACCTCATGTGTCTCAGCTTTGCTGTGATTACACAATCCGTTCCACAACCACTAGGGGGCTGTTGGGATTCGCCTTTCCACCCCTCCATTTGGGCGTGGCACGGACAGCCTGGACGGAGGCTGTCCGCGCTATGGCGCTTTTATCACCCAAATGGAGCGGAACTCGCTCGCTTCCCTCCTTGCCAGATTAAAAGGAGTCACAGCTGCAGTTTTCAGTTACCAGAACTGAGGCTCGGCTGTGGCCATTCGCAAACGCAGACCCGTTTTCATTGTGGTTTCTTCTCTGCATGCTCCCTTGATATCAAATTATGGCGGATAACATAAAGAAATTTGCGTGAAGCGCAAAGACATTTATGTAAGACGCCAGGAAGTAAGGTCGCCGTGACCAGGGACTGGGAATTTTCCCTGGACAGATCTAGCGCCGCGCATGCGCCGGCGCCCGTACACACACGAAGGTAGCCCACGCTATTATTGGAGCTCCAAGCAGAGAGCCAAGCACACGACGTCCCGTTCTGTCTGGCGAGTAAAATTTGTTTTTCTCAATTCAATAACCGCCCTCATACCCCTCCAGCCACCCATCCTTTCACAGTTCCTTTTCTTGCGGAGATACTTTTCAAATTGGGTAATTTCTACACACACACATACACACGTGTACACACACACCCACACACTTTTCTGTGGTGGGTTCATTTGGGTTTGCATTGACATATGTTTGCGGCGTCATATACGAATTCTATTTTGGACCAGCCCCACTTGGGTTATGGGGATTGACGGCCATCGTGCCCCTACCCCCCCCCCCCCCCCCCCCACCAAAAAAAAAAAAAAAAAAAAAAAAAATCTATCCTTGCCCATTTGGCATTCTTCATGACATGTGATTCCAAATGGTCATTTCGGAACTGCCCCACCTTTACGTTGCATTGTTTTTGGAACAGCCCCCCCCCCCCCCCCCCCCAAAAAAAAAAAAAAAAAAAAAAATCTTCATGACATGTGATTCCAAATGGTCATTTCGGAACTGCCCCACCTTTACGTTGCATTGTTTTTGGAACAGCCCCACTTTTTCATGTTTCATTGGCGTAGGTAGTGCCTCCCCGTCCCCAAATTTTCTTTCCTTGTACATTTGGGATATCATTGACATGTGTTGCCTAGTCTGTTCCGAATTGTAACTTTGGAACTGCACCGCTTTTCACGTTTGATTGTATTTTGGGAACGGCCCTAAATTTTCCTGTTTGCATGACATACAGCGTGCCTCCTCGAATTTTTCTTTCCTTGTACAGTTGGGATTTTTCATTGACATCTGTTGCGTCGTCGTTTCCGAATTGTAATCTCGGAACTGCCTCACCCTTCACGTTTGATTGTATTTTGGGAACAGCCACGAAACAAGTTCCCGTTCGAATGACGGACTTGGGCCTCCCCGATGTTCTTTCCTTGGAGTTTTTACGTTTGATTGGCGTCCATAGTGCTCTTGCAAGTTGTGAATTTTTCATGACATGTGTTTGCGGCGGTGTTTCCGAATGGTAATTTCGGAACGGCCCCACGAATCACGTTTGATTGTACTTTGGGTACTTTTCACGTTCGATTGTAATTGGGAATAACTCCCAAATTTTCTCGTTTGATAGCCGTACATCGTGCCTCCCCAATGATTCTTTCCTTGTACACTTGGGGTTGATCATGGACAGTGTTTGCGTCGTTGTTTCCGAGTAGTAATTTTGGTACCGCCCCTCTGTTCACATTTGATTGGTGTCCATCAGGCCTCCCCGATTTCTCTGGCCGAGGGCCAATCGAGTGGGTTGGGTAGTACACTCCCTACTAGCGGTTTTGTTTCGAAATCATATTGGATAGTTCAATTGGCGGGGTCACATACCTACACTTGTCGACCTTCAACCTTTCCTCTTCCATTACCATCCTGTACATCGATTTACATGTCCCACCTATGTTGCTTTCCATGTACTTAATGATTATTTGTTTGATCGAGTCCCCAGAGACTCTAGAAAGGGTAGGAGCCGTGCTTTTCCCACTTGGGTTTTTACCGCAGGTCCTCCCTTCCTCCTGGCGCTTTTATCACCCAAATGGAGCGGAACTCGCTCGCTTCCCTCCTTGCCAGATTAAAAGGAGTCACAGCTGCAGTTTTCAGTTACCAGAACTGAGGCTCGGCTGTGGCCATTCGCAAACGCAGACCCGTTTTCATTGTGGTTTCTTCTCTGCATGCTCCCTTGATATCAAATTATGGCGGATAACATAAAAGAGAGCAAATATTAAAGGAGGAAGGGTGGTGTGGGAAACACTAATGGTGCACAAAAGTGCTATTCGCCGGTTTTGTCCAAACATGACATTTGCAGCAGTCAGCAAGGTAATGTAACCTCGTTTCGAACCTAAACCCCCTGAATCAGATGCGGTGGCCTGCCAGCTTCGCTGTGCAGTGTCCGTGACTGCATGGGTGTGCAGTGTCCATGACTGTGCAGTGTCCATGACTGTGCAGTGTCCATGACTGTGCAGTGTCCATGGCTGTGCAGTGTCCATGACTGTGCAGTGTCCATGACTGTGCAGTGTCCATGACTGTGCAGTGTCCATGACTGCATGGGTGTGCAGTGTCCATGACTGTGCAGTGTCCATGACTGTGCAGTGTCCGTGACTGTGCAGTGTCCATGACTGTGCAGTGTCCATGACTGTGCAGCGTCCATGACTGTGCAGTGTCCATGACTGTGCAGCGTCCATGAGTGTGCAGCGTCCATGACTGTGCAGCGTCCATGACTGTGCAGTGTCCATGACTGTGCAGCGTCCATGAGTGTGCAGCGTCCATGACTGTGCAGTGTCCATGGCTGTGCAGTGTCCATGACTGTGCAGTGTCCATGATTGTGCAGTGTCCATGACTGTGCAGTGTCCATGACTGTGCAGTGTCCATGACTGTGCAGTGTCCATGACTGTGCAGTGTCCATGACTGTGCAGTGTCCATGACTGTGCAGTGTCCATGACTGTGCAGTGTCCATGGCTGTGCAGTGTCCATGACTGTGCAGTGTCCATGATTGTGCAGTGTCCATGACTGTGCAGTGTCCATGACTGTGCAGTGTCCATGACTGTGCAGTGTCCATGACTGTGCAGTGTCCATGACTGCATGACTGTGCAGTGTCCATGACTGTGCAGTGTCCATGACTGTGCAGTGTCCATGACTGTGCAGTGTCCATGACTGTATGATTGTGGCGGCTGTAGGCACTGACATTCCACTCGCACAAATCCACGGAAGTTATATTTAAATTTTCAAAACTGAAGTTGTCTATTCCGACCAGCCTTGAGCTGGCATAAACAGTTTTCACAAGAGCAATTTATTATCGTCACGAGATGCACGTGACATAATTGTTCACTCGCTCACCAACCCCTATAAAGTACATGAAAAATCTTAACATTTTAAAAAATCGTCCACATGTTCATTTCAAACAGTATTTCAATGCATTAGCAGTGTGCATTTTTCTGGAAAAATTGGTTACAGTTAAAATAAGGGCTTTGTTAAATTTATGGTTTTATGCAAATGAGCGTTACCAGCTTCTTTGCACAGAACTGCAGGTAGTATTATATAATCAGGTTGGCCTCCTTTATTTGTTGGGTGGGTGTGCTGGTGCTGGGCTGGGCTGGAGATTGCATGTGTAGCTGTCAGTATGAAGAGGATGGTACGTCCGAGACTCCAAAATTCCAAAACTCGTGACTGTGGCGTGTTGTACTGGGTTGCGGCTGTTGTACTGGGTTGCGGGGGTTGTACTGGGTTGCGGGGGTTGTACTGGGTTGCGGGGGTTGTACTGGGTTGCGGGGTTTGTACTGGGTTGCGGCTGTTGTACTGGCTGGGTCGTTGATTTAATGCAGCGACAATTGACTGTGCAAGCGTGTGTTCCAATATCGCTAATACTATGTAATAAGAGGGGGGAAAACGTGCAGTTAGCGAACAAACTGGAAATTTGCAACTGGATTAAATGAATAGGCATTGTCAATGCACATGCGTAACTAACACCGTACATAAATGGAAGTTGTTACATTCAATCGTGTACATACATCGCCTTTACACACGTGTAGAAAGCGCACTCTACAAACTGATTTCATCTATTTCTTCTTTTTTTAAATTTGCGTTACATGAGTATTTCGAGCACAATTAATTAATAGTTTATGAAACTGCCAACTTTTGCTAACAAGTCGAATGATAACGTGTTTGTTGATTTAACACCCGTCAGTATATTGTATAACATTTCGCACGTATGTGTGTGTGAGGAGGAGAGTTTCTGCCTGTGTCCGCTTATGTTTCTGCATGTGCTTGTGTGTATATGCGTTGAAACAACGTACGGTGTACAACGCAATTTTCAGTACAATGTGATTACCAATGCCATATCCTATCCAGTACAACGCGATTACCAACACAACTTCGCACTCTGTACAACGCGGCAAACACGAATCTCGAATTTCGGTACTAAATATATAAAGGTCTCTTAGTCACTCTTCATTACCCAGATAGATTTCCAGCCCAGCCCACTCCAGCACGCCCACTCCAGCACACCCACCCAATGAGTAGAGAGGGCCAACCTGCTTATATAGTACTCCTTGCAGCTCTGTGCAGAGAAAATGGTAAGGCTCATTTGCATATAACCAGAAATGTTTTCAAGCCATAACTTTAACTGCAACCAAGTTTTCTAGAAAGGTCTACGTTGCTAGTGCATTGAAATATTGCTTTTAAATAAACATAAGGACTGTTGTTTTTGTGTGTGTGCAGATTTTCTCATGAACATTTAAGGTGTTGGTGAATGCGTGTACAACTATGTATTAAATGAAAATCATTCAATGGAATTTGTGAAAACTTTTCATGCCTGCTCAAGGCTGGTCGGAAGAGACAACTTCAAAGTGCCCTTTTCGTGTTGTCCTAATGACTTTGCTGCAATGCCAGTTTTGAAAACTGAAATATAAATTCCATGGATTTGTGCGAGTGGAGTGTCAGAGCTTACAGCCCGCACAGTCATGCAGGCATGGACACTTAACTGCACACATGTAAACACGCACTCATTCACACGCAGACACATACATACACTGAACGAATCATGACATCCTTCTCTAGAGAGAAAGGAAAAGGTACGTAATGATCTGTCTTGGCGTATTAACTGTTCACTGGTGCAACATTCGGCCACAACTTCCTCTTGCAAGGACCACTCACTGATATATATATGCACGTGGAACTTGCTTTCTCCCTTTTTTTCCTCTTCCCCGTCCTCACGCCGTCCATGATTGGCCAGGGCTGCTCATGTGACTGAGACGTCTACACAAGAGCATGAGGTTTCTGTGGACACTCTTGCACTGACCAGACACAGCAGCGATGCAGGTGTAACAAGGCATACATTCGTGTGTGGCTCTATCCCCCTGTTGGTTCGGGGTAAGAATTCACCCACCGCGTCTCCCTACGCGATTCGTAAGAGGCGAATAACTAGGGACACCGTGACTTGATTTGCGTTTACTGTAAATTTTTCTAGTGATTCTCGTGTTTAAAGGCCTTACATAGCCTACAATGGCTGTTAGGCCGTAAAATACCATCCATCCATCCATCCTGATTCCATTCACCAACTTGTTGAGATGGAGTGTTTGCTTTATGCAAACCTTACACGTCATTCACCTGGCTTGCATATCAGCTTGTTAGATGTTGAACTACTGTGTTGGGGTTCTGGAGTGGTTGTTATTGTTGTTGTTGTTGTTGTTGTTGTTGTTATGCTGCCGCGGTCGCTTTCGTCGTTGTCTTGTTTTTGTTTGGGGGTTTTATAGTTTAAGTTTGCATAAAGTGCCCCAATTTTTCGTGGAGAAATCCTAGGGTGCATTATGTGGGGAGTTGGCCATTTGTTTGAGATTTGAGGGTAGGAAGAGGGTGGGGAGAATTGGGGACATTAAAACACACGTTTTGGGTACCGACATTTTCTTTAACTTATGGGTGTTTCTTTTTCAAATGTGCTTTGCTGCTGCACCAAGGCATTGCGAGAGTGATCGCAATTAGTTTATGACTACTCGGTTGGTCAGTTACTGGGAATGTATTGGAGGAATCAAATGAACGAATGAACTTTCAGCCATTGTAGTCTTTTTCAGACCATTCATCACAAAAACCACTACACTTGGTTGGAGTAAGAGCAATCAAATCTAGACTTTCCTAATTATTCGCCCCCTGTGGGTTGGGGGTCAGAATAGACCCACCACGTCTCCCTGCGCGTTTCGCACGGGGCGAATAACTGAGGATGTCGTGACGACCTGCTCTTATTATAAGCAACTCTAACGTCTTTCGTGATCAATGGCCTTACATATCCTACAAGACCTGATAGGCCATAAGAATCCATCATTTCATCCGTCCATCCGTCCAACCATCAATCATCTATCCATCCATCCATCCGTCCGTCCATCCGCCCCCTGTGGGTTCGGGGTAAGAATTGACCCACCGCGTCTCCCTACGCGATTCGTAAGAGGCGAAAACCTAGGGACACCGTGACTTGATTAGCGTTTGCTCTAAACTGTTCTAGTGATATTCATGCTAAATGGCCTTCCATAGCCTAAAAAGGCTGATAGGCCGTAAAACACCATCCATCCATCCGTCCGTCCGTCCGTCCATCCATCCTCCGTCCGTCCGTCCGTTCGTTCGTCCGTCCGCCCGTCCGTCCGTAGTGATGTTTTTGCTTAATAGCCTTATATAGCCTACAAGGCCGATAGGCCGTAAAACTCTATCCGTCCGTCCGTCCGTCCATCCGTCCATCCATCCATATTTATTCGCCTTTGACGAATCGCGAAGGGAGACGCGGGGGTATTTTCTGAAGGCCTCCTCACATGTGGACACATTTTGGGCAGCCATGTTGTTTCCATAGGAAATGGCGCGCTAGCAAGTGGCAAATATTTTGGGCGTGCTCCAACGTGGTGATGTTCTGGCAACTGTTCTGTGTCCACACAAAATGTCGCACTCGCAAGTCCCAAAAACAATGTTCTGTCAAGTGTCCGCCCAACAGAAACACGTACTGTTTTTCATGTCCGTCGGACACTGCCTTGGAAACTCCCTCGAACAGCCAATCAGATGGGGTCCTGCCTGTGATTTAGTGGTAAAAGAATTGTCCAACAAAGTCCAAATGGTGGCCTCGCCACCCTCTAATTGAATTTTCTGTGGTTTCTGCTTCTTCATTTGTCTGTTGTAGGATGTCCTAACACCTAAGTATGGATTTCTTGTACGGTTCTTCATCTCTGCATTTTTCTAAAGTGTGCCGTTTATTGCGAAAAACCTGTTGTCGTCACAAGGAGCGCAGCTGACTCGATCGAGTGGGAATACAACAGCAACCCCGTGTTTAATTTCTGGGGGGAGAGCGGAGGTAACAACGGATCCAGGATGGGATTTCACACCAGAGGGCATTTTTCTCTATTTGTTTGTGGGGAAACGGATTGGTTGGTGGACTTGTAGATCAAACGAAATGCCCCAATATCACTATGAGCACGATGTTATGGGGAAATTTTGAAAGAAATTTATCAACGAATTCCATGATGGTGTTATACTCGTGGCCTAGTGATTATCGTTACTGACTACTACGCGGCTGACCAGGGTTCGTTTACCGGCCTAAATTCTCGTCGGTAACTTTTAAAAAGTAATATAATTATCACCCCAGGTTTCCTTTAGCATTTTATTGGACACAAAGAATTTCCTGTCCTTTCCCCAAAAGATTTGCCACGTGTGAGGAGGCCTTTATCTTTGCTTTTGCAAATTCGTAATGATCATCAAGAACTGCAACTCTAACAGTCATGCAAACTGCCAGAGGGAAAAAGGAATTTCAGCAGCGCAAAGCATTTCAAAACAACAAACGATAAGCTTTGGGATTTTAATGTTCAAAGGCCGTTCGACTTCACCACACCACAAATACAGAGCAACATCTAGAAGGTGACATCTTGACGATATAAAGCGGGTCAAAACTGAAATAATAAGAATCAAAACAAAACAACTAAAGAATTGCCAATGAATATCTTCTGACTGTGCTTGTCAGGATCTAACGGACAGACGGACACACACGTCGAGAAGCACAGCCTGACAGACAGCAAGCAAGACCGACCAGCCGGGAGGCAGGCAGGCAAAATGGCAGGCAGGCAAAGAAAGACCGGCACACACAGACAAGAACACACACACACACGTGCGCGCGCGCACACACACAAACGCACACACATGAATACAAACACAGAGAAACACACACACACACACACACACACGTAAACGCATACAGACAGACACACGCGCGCGCGCGCAAACACGCACAAATTCACACGCACACATCCGCACGCAAACATACACATACACAAACACACACGCAAACGTCCGCACGCACGCACAAACACACACACACACACACACACACACACACACACACACGCACACACACACACAAGCTCTCACGCACACGTTCACACACATGTACTACTTCTTCTTCTTCTCACATATACACACACACATACATGTACACACATGTACATACATACATACACACACACGCACGCACACACATGTAGCACACACATGTACAAACACACGTACATACACACACACATACACACACACATACACACACATACACTCACACGTACACACACACACACACGTACACACACACGTATACACACACACTCACACACGTACACATACACACACACGGAGAGTACCTACCCTCCAAGCCATCTCCAGGTTTTCTCCCCCCCACACCTTCATGTTGGCATCGTATCCCCCCAGCTCGAAGAAGTATTGCCTGTCTATGGCAAAAGCGGCGCCAACCATCACCACGCCACTGCAATCACAAGGAGTATGAGTGAGTTTGTGAGTGAGTGAGTGAGTGCGTGAGTAAGTGAGTGAGTATGTGGGTGAGTGAGTGAGTGAGTGAGTGAGTGAGTGAGTGAGTGAGTGAGTGAGTGAGTGAGTGAGTGAGTGAGTGAGTGAGTGAGTGAGTGAGTGAGTGAGTGAGTGAGTGAGTGAGTGAGTGAGTGAGTGAGTGAGTGAGTGAGTGAGTGGGTGGGTGGGTGGGTGGGTGGGTGGGTGGGTGGGTGGGCGAGCGAGCAAGCGAGCAAGTGACTGCAGTGGAGTGGTGTTACTAGTTTCGACTTGGCTCATTTCTGAATAAAGGTCTAGGGGAATTTACACTCACACAGCCAAACTAGTAACACTATCTCACACAGTCATTCTATCAAAGATGGAACACGACAGAAAGCCGGTGAGGACTAAAATCAAAATCAAATCACTTTAATTTCTCCTAGCAACAATAAACATGAATAAGTAGATATTAGTAATGGCAATCGTAGAATAAATAACTATGGCTCGCCAACCGATCAAAATCTTACTTATCTGACTCAAAGTCTGTTCCCAAGGAAAAACACGAGGTAGTCCTAAAATGAGGTGGCCGTGATTCGTGTTCATGCTAATCTGCTTACACGAAGGTTCCTACCTTCGGGACGACAGTAGCAGCGGCTCTAGAGGGGATGGTGGGGAGAGAGGGGAGAGGGGAAGGGGAGCAGGGGGGCACAGGTGCACAAGCTAGAAGAATGTGAGTTTAGCCCTGGAAGCGGGCAGATGTAGATAGTATCCTTTTGTAGCCTCGGGCGCAGGCAGGCTTGAAAACAGGAATCTTTACTCTAGTAATGGGCAGATGTAGATAATATGCTTCATAGTTTCGGATGCAGGCAAGCACGGTAACTCGACTTGACCCTGGGGCAGGCGTTTTACTCTTCAGACTGTGTAGTGGAGAAATGCCGTATCTCTTTGGCGAGGTCGGGACGGCGCTTTACACGTGATGGTCTTTTCTGGTTGGTTGAGTTTCCTGCACGCGCCACTGGGCTGCCGGGGATTATATACCAGAGCCACGGACGGATTAAAATTTCGTGCCCTCCCATCCAATGGGAACACTCGGGCCACACCCACTCTCCCTTGCTGTCCAATCACATGTTCCCCAAATAAAGCAAGGTCTATCACTGGAAAATCTTCAGTCCCGTTTTGGACATGCGGCCAATCACACGTCTCGGCTCCGCATGCTAGCACAGAGCATGTATCAAGTTTTCTATGGTTGGCGACGAATGGATAGATGAATGGTGTTTTATAGCCCATCAACCTCTCTAGGCTATGCAAGGCCATTAAGCACAAAAATCACTTGAACAGTTCAGAGCAAACTCGCCTTTTATGAACCGCGTAGAGAGACGCGGTAGGTCAGTTCTTAACTCAACCCCTGAACACACAGGAGAACTATGGTTGGCGAGCCATAACACACTATCATTACTATTTTTATTACGGTTGGCGGTCACACTAACTTACACCCTAAAGGTTAGTAAATACAAAGGTGGAGGGGGTGATCTCGCCACAAGTGGACTGGAGTGGACTGGAGTGAAGGGGAGTGGAGTGAAGGGAAGTGGAGGAGGGGAGGGGAGGAGTAGAGGGGTGGAGTGGAGGGGCATGGAGGAGTGGAGTGGAGGAGAGAGGAGTGCAGTGAAGTGGAGTGGAGTGAAGTGGAGATGTGGAGTGAAGGAGTAGAAGGGTGGATTGAAGAAGTGGAGTGGAGTGAAGTGGATGAGAGGAGTGGACTGGACTGGACTGGACTGGACTGGACTGGAGTGGAGTGGAGTGGAGTGGAGTGGAGTGAAGTGGAGGGGAGAAGAGTGGACTGGAGTGAAGAAATGGAGTGGAGGAGTGGAGAGGAGTGGAGAAGTGGAGTGGAGGGGGGTAGTAGTGGAGTGGAGGAGTGGAGTGGACTTGACTGGACTGGACTGGACTGGACTGGACTGGACTGGACTTGAGTGGAGTGCAGTAAAGGGGAGAAGAGTGAAGTGAAGAAATGGAGTGAAGGCGTGGAGTAGAGTGGAGTGGAGGAGAGTGGAGGAGAGTGGAGGAGTGGAGTGGAGGAGAGTGGAGGAGTGGAGGAGGGAAGGAGTGGAGTTGAGGAGTAGAGTGGAGGGGTGGAGTGGAGGAGAGTTGAGGAGTGGAGGATTGAAGGAGTGGAGTGGAGGAGTGGAGTGGAGGGGTGGAGTAGTGGAGTGGAGGAGTGAAGTGGAGTGGAGTAGTGGAGTGGAGTAGTGGAGTGGAGTAGTGGAGTAGAGTAGAGGGGTGGAGTGGAGTGGTGTGGAGTGGAGTGAGTGGAGTGGAGTAGAGGGTGGAGTGGAGTAGAGTGGAGTGGAGTAGTGGAGTGAGGAGTGGAGTGGAGTAGTGGAGTGGAGTAGAGGGGTGGGGTGGAGTGGAGTGGAGTAGTGGAGTGGAGTAGTGGAGTGGAGTGGAGTAGAGGGTGGAGTGGAGGGGTGAGGGGAGGGTGGAGTGGAGGGGTGGAGGGTGGAGTGGAGGGGTGGAGTGGAGTGGAGTAGAGGGATGGAGTGGAGGGTGGAGTGGAGTAGAGTGAGTGAGTGGAGTGAGTGAGTGGAGTGAGTGAGTGAGTGAGT
>JAWQFJ010000261.1:4641-53334 GCA_034096865.1 Theodoxus fluviatilis | reverse complement strand
CTGTTCATGCCTGTACCCCGTGCCGCATACCCCACTCACTCGTTTGTTTTTGAACTGTTGTCACATTGCTTATATGTAGCCGAGTGCGTAACTCGCTTTCTCTAGACTACTGATGATAGATGCGCCTTAACTGACTGCATCCCCCACTACCCCTCTTTCGATTAAGTCTGCTGCATGTTATCCCTGTAATTTTTTCGCCTTCTCTTGTTTGATTGTATTGTCTTTTATATTTCGTGCTTTGCGCAGGTTTGATATGGTGTGTTAGCTTATCAGCGCAACGTTAGGTTTTGTGGTACTTTATTTCTAAGTGCAATTTGTGTATATCTGTTAATCCTTATAGGCTAGACTTTATTTTTGCACTTCTATTTAGTTACTTTGTGATACAGGTGGATTTCGTTGCTGGGCATCGGACATTACGTCATTAGTGGTGCGACGTCAGATTTGGCAGACTCGTTCAAACATATCCTTTTATTTCACTGAAGAAGGAGCCTACTTGGCCCCGAAAGCTCTGAAATATAATTTTGAAGTTGGACTAAAGTCTCCAGTACTTCTTTTGTACAGCCCATAGGCATCCACGTCTTCAATGCTTTTTTAGAATTAATAAATGATTTTAAATTCTATTCTTTTATGAAATATATGTTTATAGTAAGTTTATTTTGTTTGGCATGCTTAATGAATCAAGAACAAATTCATTGAATTCTGTGCAATAGTAGAAAAGATCTAAACAAAAAATATTACATTGATTTTTTTTTCTTTTGCAATTTGCCAAATTCTTACAGGACTGAGAGGAAGACAAACAAGAAGGGCAAAGCCCATACGACTCACATGCTTGACCTTGACCTTTACATGACCTTGACCTTCAGGTGACCTTCAAGGTCAAGGTCAAACAACTAAACCTACCAATGACATCATACACAAAGAAATGCTTTACACATTTTTCCTACCAAAATACATGTGACCTTGACCCAAGGTCAAGGTCATCCAAGGTCATGCAACACAAAGCTGTTAATTCAAGACATAGGAAGCACAATGGTGCTTATTGGCACTTTCTACCATGAGATATAGTCACTTTTAGTGGTTCACTACCCCATTTTGGTCACATTTCATAAGGGTCAAAGTGACCTTGACCTTGATGATATGTGACCAAATGTGTCTCATGATGAAAGTATAACATGTGCCCCACATAATTATTAAGTTTGAAACAGTTATCTTCCATAGTTCAGGGTCAAGGTCACTTCAAAATATGTATACAATCCAACTTTGAAGAGCTCCTGTGACCTTGACCTTGAAGCAAGGTCAACCAAACTGGTATCAAAAGATAGGGCTTGCTTTGACCTATATACCACTTGTAGCTAAGGTCGCCAATCTCAATAACGTGGGAGAAAATTGGGAAAATGTGAAAAATGACTGTTTTTGAGACCACATTTATGGCTCCTGTGACCTTGACCTTGAAGCAAGGTCAAGTCACTCTGTATGTTTTTTGAGGCCTTGTCATCATACACCATCATGCCACATTTGGTGTTGATAGACTTAATAGTCTCCGAGAAAAATCCAACGTTTAAGTTTTTTACGCCCGGACGGACGGACGCCCGGACGGACGGACGAAACGGCTCAGTACATAGACTCACTTTTGCTTCGCATGTGAGTCAAAAATTGGGTTCACAGGATATTTAAGTTATTGAAACAATACGCATGTAGATGCAAATTTTAGTGTCTGCAGCTGAACGGTTATTTCTAGCGGGGGTGTAGACAGTGAGAATTTCTTTGAGTGCGTGTGGTGCAGTTTGATTGAAGAAGTTGAAACACATAGTGGCTAGCTTATACTCTATCCTCTGAGCGACGGGGAGCCAATGCAGTGCATGAAGGAGTTTGAATGTGGGAGTTCTCTTGGGACATCTAAAAACTAATCTAACAGCAGTGTCTTGGACTTTTTGCAGTTTGTTTAGCAGAGTGTCAGGAATGCCAGCAAGAAGAGAATTTCCATAGTCAAGACGGGACAGAATAAGGGAAGTGACAAGGGTTTGAGTGGCCTGTTGTGAAAGATAGTGACGAATAGTGCTAATTTTCCTTAACTCGTAGTAAGCTAACTGGCAAACTTTGTTCACATGAACTCTCATAAAAAGATCATCATTGAACATGACACCTAAGTTCCTAACAGACTTTGAGAATTCTATCTCACTCTGACCTATGGTTAGTTTCAGGGCCTGATCGAATTCGCCTCTACCGCCAACCATGATACTGTCATGATAGGGAGGCAACTACAAATGCCTGTCTCTGCTCTGTTCAGTGCTCTGGAAAATACAAACACTAAGATATGACTAACACTTCTACAGTAAAACGTGAGAAAATTCCCTGGCATAGGGCGTGCCATATATATGGCGGGGAAGGGGCTAAGGAAGAGAATAGAATTCTCAAAATGGACTTACTGGAGGTGAACTGCACCAGGCGCTTGATTAGCCAGCTCCACTTGGCTGGCCCAAAGGAAGGCAAGACCTCCACCACCTGTGTGATGTCCTCATTTGCCTGCAAGATATGCAGAATGTTGTCCTTTTTTCTGCAGCATCTATCTTGCCACACAAGCATGTTCATGGTGAAACATGCTTAAAGCTTAAACAGACAGCTTTAAAAGAAGTAAGTGATGTATGCTATACACGTGTTCAGACTTTCTGGAAAACCTCTCCAGTCATGACACTACAACAACAAAAGTTCAAGTGGCAAGAAACTCCCAATGGAGCAACGCAAGAGACTGTCTGCAGAGGAGAGCATCTGTCAACCAGTGTGTCTCCCTTCAGTCCTGCTTTAAGTGTGAGATTTCTGCATGTTATGCAGTAAAAGTTATCATTGTGCCCTAGCTTGGTTCTTATCTACAGTGCTAACTTTAGGAGAAAAGTGACTGCTCTCTGAATGTCAAAGGGGATGTACATGTACTTATTGGAATGAATTCTTACTTTTGATTACCTTTATTACCTTTACAATGGCCTGTACAGATGAAACTGTTTTGTTGTGACATTTCTGGACCTATTCCCATGTCTTTCCAAGGTCCTTGTCTTCTCCATTATAATAATGTGTGGATTTATATAGTGCCTTACCAACGAGTTAAGACATGCTCATTACTTATTGTATTCTATTTTCTTTGGGTGGTATATTTTCTATTTTCTTTAGGACTCCAGTACAGAACCAAGCAGATTATTTTGTTGCATGACCTTTTCAGGTAAGTACAATGTGAAAATTGCCAAATTAACAGATGCATGACAACAGGGCAAGCCAGTTCTCCTTCAGCTGTACTGAAGGCATCATTTCGTGTTTGGTTGTAAAGGGAAGGCAATAAACTTCTTGAGAAAAATCTATACATCCCTTCTGACTGAACAATCAACAACTGTCATGAAGGTTTGCAAGAGAGTGGCAGGCAGACATAAAGTCAGCATTGTACAAAACTTTTGTTTTGTTAATAACTTTCATTTCATTCCTAAAACCCCCAAAAATATTTAAAAATCATACATTGATTAATTCATTTTTCTTCGTGCTTTGTTTATGTTTTCTTATCCAAAAGCAGCTACTGACTGGTAAGATTTGGTGTTGTTTTCAGGACAATTACAATATCCTGTATCAAAATGGCATTTCTGCTGTCCTCCATAAAACTAAAACCCTTGATTTTCCCTCTCCACTTCTATCTCTTTGTCTGCTGTTGGTGGCTGGAGTTTCATGATAAATATTAAGAAATGGTTAGAAAACGAGCAAGTCAAGCATGATTTCCCTAATTATTCGCCTCTTACAAATCATTCGGGGAGACACAATGGTCTATTCTTACCCCTGTCTGTTGTGCTCCTGCTCCTACACAAGAATGTGACTCACCTCACCCAGTTCTCCCTGTATAACGCGCACTGGGTCTGCCAGAATGTCTCTCGCCAGCTTCTCCACCTTCTTGCGGAATGTGGCACTGAAAAGCATGGCTGCCACAAACATGGTACAGTTAGTCATGGAATAGAAAGACTTGCTGAAAGCTGCTTCATCTGTTTTAAAAATTATAACATCTCATCATGTTCACACACATCTGTGCATACAAACACACACAAACACAGACACACACATATACAGGCACACACACACACACCACACACATATGGTCGATCAGTCAGTTGGTCTGTCTGTCTCTGTCTGTCTGAACTCTGTCTGCCTGTCTGTCTGTCTGTCTGTCTGGCTGTCTGTCTGTCTGTCTGTCTGCCCGCCCGTTCGTCCATCCATCCGTCTCTCTTGACTGTCTCTCTCTCTCTCTCTCTCTCTCTCTCTCTCTCTCTCTCTCTCTCTCTCTCTCTCTCTCTCTCTCTCTCTCTCTCTCTCTCTCACACACACACACACACACACACACACACACACACACACAAACACAAGGATACATCAATGAGACAAAGAAAAGAACAGAACACATCACACAAAGGAACAAGAAGACATAACATAATTTTTTCAGTTGTCAAGTAAACTTACTCTGTCTGTCTGGCCTCACATTGTTTGCAATGGATCGCACTTGAGGTTCTGAAACACAGCAGCAGACAAATCAGGCACCACAATCTTCAAAACTCTGGAACGATATCCCAGACAGACTGAGGAAATCTCCTTCAATACAGACTTTCAAGTCACAGCTAAAAACTCTTTTATTCAAAGGGTGAACGTGTTGAGCGCCTTGAGCATGCCTTTGGGTGTGAGATTGGCGCTATATAAGAGGCAAAATACATACATACATACAATACTTTTTAATTTGAAAATGAATGAACTTCAATCCAATTTAATAGATCTTCTGAAAAACACCTTCACGTTAATTCAGATTAGTTTTTAATTGATCAAAACCAATCTGCTCATCAATAACTCTTCAGTAGAGACTACATATGAGTGAAGCTTACCAAAGCCCATGTCAAACATCCTGTCTGCCTCATCAAACACCAGGAATGTCACTCTCTGGAGGTTGGTTGCTTTCTTCTTGACCAGGTCAATCAGACGACCCTGTAAACACACATTATGCTTACAATGACCTCCAAAGTGAATCTCTACAATAAATCTTCAAACTAATGATCATGAAACATTCAATCTAGTCTCAAGTGGTTATGGTGGTGGTAGTGGCTGGTGGTGGTGGCGGTGGCGGTGGTTGGTGGCGGTGGTTGGGTGGTGGTGGGAGTGGGGGTGATGTGGGGGGGGGGGGGGGGGGGGGGGGGCTGGTGGTGCTGGTGCTGGAGGTGGTGGTGATGATGATGAGAATGATGATGATGATGATGATGATGATGATGATGATGATGATGATGATGATGATGATGATGATGATGATGGAGGATATTTGTTGGGAACTTGATCTGTGAGGCATCAAGCTTCAAGCACTCCCTGGTTGTACAATTCATGACTGCTTGGAGAGAACTAACATCCTTAGTCATAGTGCTGCAAGGATGCAACTGCCCACACAGATACACATGTAGGTCTTCAGACACTGCAGGAGGGACTGGTGTCTCACAGTCCCTTAGATGTTGACGTCCAGATATTGTTACGATCCCTAATGTCAACAACAGATTAAAATGTACTAATAGAGGTAAGATTAGTGACTCAAAATACAGGCTATCATACACTGTTTTATGCTGATATGCTTTCATAAAAAATGCCGAGGGGGAAAACAAATATCATATAGAATGGATCCATGGTGAAGTGCTAATTAAAATAAATTATTGATAACATTGGCACAATTTTCTCAAGTGTTTAGATTTCTTAGGTCCCATGTCTGTCAACTATTTGCATATCATCACCTAAAGTGGCCAGAAACTCCCAAAGGAGTGAGGCAACAGAAGGTCTTCAGAGAAAGAGCCCCAGTCAACAAGTGTTTCGGCCCTTTACATTTCCTGACATGCTCGGGGGGAGGGCCACACCTGGTCATAGCTCCAGGTGCCCCTCTGCTCTTTCATCTCTTTGCACACCTTGCATGCAGTCTCTGCCATTGGTGGACAGTGGGGCTCTGGTCTCCTGTGTTCCAGCTATTATTACCACTATTAAATTATCAATATTACCACTGGTCACTGAAGAGTTTTCATTCGCACCAACAAGGCTTGGACATAGTGGATGACAGGAGCTGGTGGGAACCACCAGAAATGAACCATGACATCTTCTGGTCAAGGCAAGTTTCTGATTCCTGTGTCCTCCCTTTTTATGAGGATATCAATACACGAAGTATAAATGATTGATTACTGAAAAAAATGAACAGTGGAATGAATATATGAGCAAATTTATTAATAATATATAGGGTGGGTGGGTGGGTGGGTGGGTGGGTGGGTGGGTGGGTGAGTGGGCGAGTGAGTGGGCGAGTGAGTGAGCGAGTGAGTGAGCGAGTGAGTGAGTGAGTGAGTGAGTGAGTGAGTGAGTGAGTGAGTGAGTGAGTGAGTGAGTGAGTGAGTGAGTGAGTGAGTGAGTGAGTGAGTGAGTGAGTGGAGTGAGTGAGTGAGTGAGTGAGTGAGTGAGTGAGTGAGTGAGTGAGTGAGTGAGTGAGTGAGTGAGTGAGTGAGTGAGTGAGTGAGTGAGTGAGTGAGTGAGTGAGTGAGTGAGTGAGTGAGTGAGTGAGTGAGTGAGTATGCAAGGGAGCGAGCAAGCAAGCTCCATCTTTTCTGAAAACCAAATCCTGCTGCTGCTACCGAAGCCTGCCCTGTGTGGTGACACCCCTGCACATCAGAGTTTGGCCTGCCGTCACACATCTGATGATACTGAGGCTATATTTGCTGCAAGAAGGACTTCAATGAGTAAGTGAGTGGCTTACTGAACAAATAAACAAACAAATGGATGGATAGATGGATGGATGGATGGAGGATGGATGGATGAATGAATGAATCCAGCAAGGAGGTGGCTGTGGAGACAGCATGGTGCACACACTTACAGGAGTGGCCACTATGATTTCTGTCCCATCCTGGCAGGCCTTGGCTTGTTCCCACATGTTGCCTCCACCATATGCACACACCACGTGGATGTTGTACACCTTGCCAAACTTCTTGGCTTCATGGTAGATCTGCAAGCAAGGGACATCAAGAAAAGGGTAAAGGTAAAGGTCCTTGTTCCTGCATTGCAACTTTTAACTCGTTATTGGATGCTCAAACTGCACATTTTTACCACCAGGTTATATGGTACAGAGAGAGAGACAGAGAGACAGAGAGACAGACAAAGACGGACAGAGACAGGGACTGGGAGAGACAGACACAGAGACTGAGAGACTGAGACTAACAGAGAAAAAGAGGGACAATCAGAGGAATAGGACAAATATACCCAACAATAACACATTGAGAATGTAGACAGCATTAAGGGCAGGCCATAGAAGCTCAATGGTTGGATCAATCAGACATTCATCAGGAAGTTGCAGGTGTGGTCATCACCTGAGGTCCTCAATCCTTTTTTCCATGATGATGATGAATGGAATTTTTATCCCTATCATCCTTCATAGGCACTAACAAATCACTACAGCTGGTTAGCACAGAAGTAAGTCACATTAAAATTTCCCATCATTTGCTTTGTGCAAATCATGTATGAAGACTCGGTGGGTCTATTCTTACTCCCAACTCACAGGGGCCAAAACCTTTCCTGCCTATCACCTGCAAGGTTTTGGCTCTGAATAAAGGGCACTTGGATCACTCACTTGTTGAGACAGCTCTCTCGTTGGAGCCAGAATCAACCCAACAGGGCCGTCGCCTGGAGACAGGTTTCTCTGAAAACATCAGCATTTCTTTGTACTCAAGTTGAGTTAACAAACTTCAGCCAAGCAAACAAGATTTCTGGGCCAGACAACAATTTTTTGTGTCTGATGATAGCACAGTCAACATTCTAATGTTGAATACCATCTATTTTGAGAGATTTGCAGGTGTTCATACCTCTTTATACAACTTTCTAGAACTCCTTATTCTGTAAGCATGCACATCAAATATTGACATTCATACACTTGCATTCATGACATTTTCCTGTATTACAGCTTTCTGCCTAGTCTAAAATTATAACCTTCATCCAATATAGTCCAAAATCACCATGCATTACTGAAAGGAGTGGCAGAACCATTTCATACACCCACTAACCCACCCCAAAATCATTTAAACCTTTCAGGAAAAATGAAATGCTACTAATATATTTTGTTGTCCGTTTCAAAGAATGTCAGCACATCAAGTGTAACATATGGCTGGAGCTGCTTGATGCCCCTCTCATCAGCAGGAACCCCTGGCTGCTGGACTTTTGGGGCCTGCTTTCACTCACTGGAGGCGTAGCAAGTCTATACACAAACACAGGTTCAGCTGCTTCAGCAAATCCAATTAGTTTTTAAACAGTGTCTATTTAGAGATGGGTCAGAATTTTGAGCGAAGGATCCATAGGCTGTATCAGTCAAAATTTCCAAGACGGTGTCACCTGAGTACTTACTTTCTCCTCAACACATTGCAGCAAGTAACTTTTTAAAGCATATTCTTTCTTTGTACTTTTCCCTTTTTTTCCCTACAAAATCTTGAATGTCATTTGGAAAAACTATGCACTTTACCACACACACACACACACACACACAGCTTTAGTTCACACTCTTACTTCTCATTTAAAAAAATGTACAGCCTCCAAAAACTTTCCACCTCCTTACTTTTTTTAGATTTTAATTTGTAAAATATTACCCTATTCAAGAAGTCATATCAGTAATCTATCATGTTTTTCTCAAAAAATTATTTTGCTTTGTGTTATTTAGAGAGACTTCTCAGAAATTAATTTTTTTCTAGTTAATAACAGAGCAATTTTTTTGGTCAACTCTTGAAGATGAGTGAAAAGGCTACATCTCCAGTGAGTTAATAGCCACAGGCATTCTGTGAACCCGAGTCAGTAGTGACTCTGGCACAGTTTGAAATGAATGCATAACAGACTTGACCCATAACAGCATTGTGCCAAAAATAGCTGTATTTTTTCCACTTTTTACAGATATCATTCAGGTGTCAAAACTTGTTTCCATTTCAACACAAATTTTCTTTTATCCAATAAACGCTTGTCAATTGCCTCAACAAGTGTAATTCACGAGTTTTGTGTGAAATTGTCTTAGAACTACTTTAACGGCATATGTCAGGGAGCAGAGTGCTATCCCACAAGCCTCTCGTGTGACCTCTTTATGAATATTCCTGACGGATCAGTTCCATCACTTGATATGAACTGTGCTAGAGACTCTTTCGCCAGCAGACGATGTCTCTAGTGGACTAGAATGAGCCAGGGGTTGCCCCAAGCAGCCAAAGAGGTTACCTGGGCCATCAAGACAGGGTCAGATCATTCAGACCTGACTATGCGTTCAAAGCATCTACGGAGATCTGGAGCTCAACCCATGAGAAGCAATTAACTGGTTGCCAAACCCCATGTCCAAACCCAAGAAACATGTCTGCACTCATTCACCAATCAGTATATCAATTTCCTGGGAAATGCCCCATTTAATGGGGCACTCCCAAACTGCCCACATACACTCACTAGGTCCAGCAGACAATGCCTGCAGGTGCAAGCTTTTAAGTCAAATCTTTTTGGAAGGATGTGTAGAAGAGCAATTCCACTGTGAAAAGAGTATAAGTGAACCTGCTGACATGGCATCATTCCAACAGATCTATGGCAGAAGTCCAACCACACAGCCTGTAATATTCCAATTCGCATTCCAAGACTGCCCTGCATAATCAAAGCATTAACCTTTATGGCCTAACTTAATAGCCCGAACGGGGTATCGGCGAATGCCCCGAACAGCTTTCGCCAGACCAAATCGTTCGGCCCGAACTGTGTTCACCCTTAACTGCCCGTGAACACCCCGACAGCCACGCTCGCTCTGGTTCGGCGAGCACATGACGGGCAAAAATTTGCTTGCGTTTTGGAAGCTGGCTTCTCATTGGCTGAGAAACCGACTCTTCTGACAAGGAGGAGCTTTTGTTGGTGTTCTCGCGACTATTTTGCACAATTAAATGGCGGACATGTCTACGCTTTGCACAGATAACGCTGTATTTGGGGATACTAGAAACCCATCCAAAGAAAATATAAGCCATGAACAGCATTAACTCATTTGCCACGCGTAAACTCATATGAGCCTACACGCCGAACATAGTCGTTCGCGGTGCGTAGGCCCCTTACAACAAGGAAAATATGGTTTAGGGAACTAGTCTAGTCTTTAATTAGTCTCTGTACTATAGTTTTCCAGCTTTAGATTCACACAGATCTTTCCCGGCCAGACCATAACCATTTCTCAGCCATGCACTAGAAGGCACGAAGTAAACAGCGATGGCGGTGGAGCGTGATAGCACGAGGTCGGTGAGCCAGTGGAAATTGCTATAGAGGAGGGTTCTGATGCTGAAGAGGATGCTTTGTATGAGATAGGAACTGATGTAGATGATCCCTTTCATGATGATGATGATAGTGATGATTTTCCTCTCGCTAATGATGAGGTATCAGAGAGCTAGGATGAGAGCGAAGTTGTCATGGTGGGTGAAATTAGGTCGACCTCACCATCAGCTGCTCGGTAGTTCATTGTAGGCTCATATTGGTTGTAACTCAGGACTAATAAACACAATCATCACAAAATTTCTCCAGTGTGTTTTTGTGATGATCCCTTTCATGATGATGATGATAGTAGTGATTTTCCTCTTGCTAATGATGAGGTATCAGAGAGCGAGGATGAAACTAGGTCGACCTCGCCATCAGCTGCTCGGTCGTTCATTGTAGGCTCATATTGGTTGTAACTCAGGACTTATAAACACAATCATTACAAAATTTCTCCAGTGTGTTTTTGTGCTATTTTTTTTAGTTCACTTTTTTAAATAGAGCTCTAGACCAAGAAACAAGCAGTGGGCACACTGAGAAAGAGAGCTGGGTGAAAGACCTATTATTTTCAAAATAGTGGCTCTACTTACTGTCATGGCAAGTGTAGTGTTTTCTTAGCTTGACAAAGTGCAGCATTTGGCTAGCTTTGGCAAAGAAAGACCTTTCTAGCCATACCAAGTTTAGCTTTGTAGCTACAGTATTTATTTTACTACGATTTTTCAAACTTGGTCCATTTTCCTGCGATTCCAGGGGACAGACGCATTAGAAATTCTGCGCCTTGAATGAGTTAATTTATCAAAGCTGTAAGTTGAAATTGCATCAATAGGTCATGAAAGCTCCTACATTTTATAAATGTCAATAAGAAACAAACACACGACAAACACCAAAATCAAAGTCTTTCGTTTTATAAATGGAAATGCAGGTCGACGCATCTACACGCCGAAGCATCTGTTGCTGACTCGACTGCATCGTTGCGTGTCGCTATCAACCCGATTTTTACAGGACGGTCTAGACCGGATCGGCAGCAAAATCAGCTTGAAAAACGGTACGTCTGTCGATGCCTTTTCTGATATGACCTCTCGCCCTCTGTGTGGACTGTTTTACAGCTAAAGGCAGGTTCGAGGACAACAATGTATTTATAATCTTTCCTGGTGTCGCTGAAGTCTGCACGGCAGCTATAAATAGAAGTGCGCAAAGCTTGGCTGGGCTTGTATCAACTCTCTTGCTGACACTGTGCGTTTGCCTCTATTAAAATAACTATGAAGACTGCCTTTGTATCAGTGTCCCTGCTTTGTCAGGTAGCCTTTTCTGATAACTTTCAACGTTGCTTGCACTCTTTTTCTTCACAAAGAGGAACATTTGTGGAGATTCTGGAATAAGAGCAAGTTGCAAACTATGTACGGTGAACTTGATTTTTGTTTTCCACATTTTAAATATTTTTTGGTGAGTTTGCCTTCCTAGGTATCCAAATTCTAGTGACTGCATCACAAAGAGCTAGGAATTTTCTGTTAGAACACCAAAAATCAGAATTTTTGGTTAAAAACAGAAATTTTTATGTAATTTCAAACTAAAGAATAGTTGTTTTTCCTGTACGCTGAAAAAAATAATCTGGCTGTAGGGGGAAGAAAGGCCCAAAATATCTGGCGTTCTAAAGGATACAAAGTCTAGCCTATTTCCCATTCAAAGCATTAAATTGAGCCACATCCATCAGCTCAACATATCCATCTTGACTCACCTGGTCCATAATGTGTACAAGCATGGGCCAGATGAAGGCAGCTGTCTTGCCACTGCCAGTCTTGGCAATGCCAATGATGTCTCGACCGCTCAGGCCCACAGGAATCCCCTGCAAAATTCCAGCACACCACCATGTGTGTATGACACAAAATGGTGTGTATGTGTGTCACCACATCAGAGAATGTCACCATACAGTGTGCATGTGTGTCAACATACAGTGTGTGAGTAACATATGTATGTATGTCATCACACCAGTGTGTGTGTGTGTCAACACATCTGTGAATGTCCCCATACCAATGTGTATACATTGCTATTTTAGTTTTTCCCCATATCATTGCATGTATGTCACTAATCAAACTGTATGTCACTATGTCAGTGTGTGCATGTAATCATTTCAGTGCATTTGAGTGTGTGTGCGTGTCACCACATCAATGTCACCATATTAGTATATGTCACAATATCAGTGTAAAGGAGCCTGGCTCCCTGCATATAGATCATTTTGGCCTCAATGACTTTGTTAGATAGGTGTGTAAGAGGGTGGGAATAGAAGAGACTTGATAATTCTTTTGGAGTTGCGCGGACGTTACGTCATCAGTTGTGGGACGTCAGAGAGTGACGGGAGACTAAAGCAGTTGAAAAATGGAGAGTGAATCTCTGGACAAACGGGAAAGCTTGGTCGAGCGGTACATCACTGAAAGGAATCATTCGCCGACTCGAGAGTATTCGCCCAGTGCTTCACAGGACTGTCGCGGTGCCCGTGGAGTCATCCTGAGGCTGTAGGAACAGTGATGGCGACCAATGTCCCGCTGTTCAATGGATTCACGACGTGTACAGGTAGATCTGAACTCGGAATTCACATTGAGGTTTAGCCGATAGAGAATCTCCGTAAGGCAAGGGTGTTAGTGTCCTATCTTTTATTTTCGGAGTGCTAGCATGGCGGAAATAAAGCGTTCATCACCCCAGTGTCGCCTCAAGTTCTGCAGGTTCGAGTTCCTCTTACATCAGCATACATGTATACATACATGCATACATACCCTATCTGTGTATGCATGTCATCAAATCAAAATGTACATGTCACCCAATCAAACCATGTATAACCTTATCAGTCAGTGCATGAGCTGGCTACTGCAGCTAGAATCCCTGGAGCAACAGTCAAGCATTACAAGGATGGTCCGGAAAACCTCTCTGGAGGCATGCAACATTTCGGCTGCAGTGCAAGCTAGAAACCCCTGGCAGCAGTCCACACTGCCAAATGTTCAGTTGTCTCCCAGGGTATCACTGTTTTTGAGGGGCAGCAGTAGCACAACCTCAACCAGAAGTGCATCATTCAAAAAGAGAAAATGGTCAACCCCAATACTACTCGGACCTGCCAACCCACCATCATGCCAAAGAGTAGCATCCAGAGCTATTTGGAGTAGCATTGAAGAAATAGGCGTAGCGGAGGTTGGGGGGAGGGGGGGGGGGGGGGGGAGGAGGGAAGATGAGGCTGTGAAGGCGGCGCGATAAGCCGAACCGGCGGCGTGATGAAAGCGTGGGGGGGGGGGGGGGGAAGAGTTAAGGCTGTGAAGGCGGCGCGATAAGCTGAACCGGCGGCGTGAAAGCGGGGGGGGGGAATTCTCCATCACGATCAAAAGTTCAAGCACGCGGGAAAAGCGTAGTTTTTACGGACGAGCGTAGCAGCGTAGCCAGCATGTCGAAAGCGTAGCATGCTACGCCTAAAGCGTAGCACTTGGCAGGTCTGACTACTGTTGCATGTCCCATCTTCAACTCCCTCTGTGCATTGGAGTTCAGGCTGCGCTCTCATCTTCAGCTTCAATGACATCTTCTTCTACCATGGCAGATATCCATGAAGATGTGTACATGTATGAAAATAAATATCATCATGCAATCCTATGTCATTTCAGTGGAGACAGCAAAGAGGGCCACTTACCTGTGCCTGAATGGGGGTGGGCTGGGTGTACTCAGACTTGCGGATGGCACTGAGGAGGGCGTCGTCAAACCCAAAATGGGCAAAGCTGCACACAGGCTTGGGTGTATCAATGCCAGACACCTGCCAACACATAATACACACACACACACATCAGCCCTCAGTGCATTTCTGTATCACTTCAAATGGCCCAAGGGGTCTGCACCTCCTCCTCCTACCAGAGATCTATGGGACACATGGTTATCTCTTACCCAGCAATGTAAAAAGATTTTCCTCCACTGAATGCTCCCAATACAGTTTGGACATCCTGTGCAAAACTACCTCCGGATGATTGTCCCAGAGCTGTAACCATTGAGCTACTGAAGTTTTTGAAAAATTCAGTGAACATTGCCAATTCATAGATGTCACAATTTTCTTCCTTATTTTTGCCTGGATATTCCGGATTGCTAAGAACATCTGCTACTCTCTCCTAGGGGTCATAGGCGTCTCTTTCATCACCCAGTCATGCTAACTTTCATACATAGCCTGACACCCTGTATGGGACATACATAAAAAGTTATGGGCCTCAGTTTAAGTTTCTTGTGCACTCCTTTACATGCTACTATTGACCAGAAAATAAGGAGTTCAAGCTTTGGGGGGATCAGGTCTTCAGTTCTCAACAAATTATGTCTATGTTGCCAATCTATAGACATAAAAAATTGAAAGACATTACCAAAAAATGGATTAAAGGATCTAAATCTCCTCCCCCTACCACATATCTGCAGTAAATCTCTGCCCAAGTTATACCACAAAAATCTCTACTCCATGAAATGTAACAATGGCATGCAGGGAAAAGCTGCAAAGAAAAGCTTTGGTACAATGCCCTCTAGAAGGGATGTAATGGGAGAAAAAAGACTTCAGATTTAGATCATTTTCAAGCTCTGGCCCCTTTCTCTGTAATGCACTACCTCAACATCTATGGGAGCGCAAGATGCAAGAATCCTGTTTGCATCCAGGCGTTGAGCCCTATGATAGATAGTTGCTACATTGCCATGTAACTGCTGTGGCTGTTGGGTTTCTGCAGGTAGCCCCAGAGAGTAAATGGACCATGGAGCATTTGGAGCACAATATTTCATGAATCAAATGCTAAAGAAATCTCTTCCTCCATCATCATCAGCAGCAGCAGCACACAGCAGCACCACCCACCACCACCACCACCACCACCCACCACCACCAACCACCACCACCAACCACCACCACCACCACCCACCACCATCATCATCTTCACAGTAAATGAACTTTGGATAGCATGAACCAACAAGGGACATAACTCCTTTTTGCAAACAATTGTTATCTCCCATTCCATCCCTAATTTTTTGCGATTTGGATGGGTTCGAATACGCGCAAAAGCTTCATTCTTATTGGTTGGATGATTTAAAATGCAACCAATGCTGATAGACAAGACATAGCCCGAGGGGTGCACCAAAATGAGGAGCAGACCAGCTTCCAATTTACCGAAAAGTATCATGAAGGAAAGTTTAACTAGTTTGACTAGACTACCCTGGCCGTTTCCAAATTTTACCGATGGCCATCTGTATTGATGTTAAACTGCGCGACATCGGAGCGAAGTCCCCTGCAATCTCGGAAAGCTATTTCTCTCTTTAATTTGATAGTGTTCATATACTAAAGATGTTTTGTGGTCTGTTGTTAGTGTGGCTTGAGTGGAAGAGCGTGAGAAAAGGGAAAACTGATGGAGCTTTGAACAGTCAACTGTACTTCTCAGATGGCGGTTTAGGAACTTCCTTATTTTACCCGCATGCGCAAACCAGCTCATGGTCAAGAGAGTGAACTTTACCAAATGGCTTCGTATCAATGCAGTAGCGGTTACTTCCCTTATGCATGGTAATATTACATCTTCCCTTTTTAGGAAAAAGACACAACAATTAACTCTTTCAACTTTAACTGTCAATTAACTCAATATTCCAGCACAAAGTATGTTTTCACTTCAAACGGATTAACATACAGTATCTGTTTGCTCTTCAGTTCAAACGGATTGACTTCAAATAAGTAAACTCTAACTTTTAGCTTTTGACTTCCTGCAAAGCGTCTCTGAAAATTCTAACTTAGAATCTAACTATGAACTACTATTATTTTGAACAACCAAACTCGAAAGTTCATAATTTCAACCAACACAAAGTATACTGCAAAGCGTCACTTAGACAATCAACTTCATGCAACAGCTCCCTGTGTAGCATCGCTTAGAATCAAGTTTGTTACTATCACTAAGGAATGTTACTTCACTGGTACCGGGCTGGTTTGTGAATCTGTCTACCGGACTTGGTGATGAATGGCGGCGTTGATGGCGTCTGATGCAGCGGTTGCACCGGCTGTGCTTGTGGTTGCCCCGGCTGCGACGTGTGACTGCTTGTAGGTTGGACGGACACCTTCGGGTCGTCTTCGTTGATCTGCATCGACACCTTCGGGTTGTCTACGGTGATCTGCGTTGACATCTTCGGGTTGTCTACGGTGATCTGCTCGGACGTACGTAACCTGATGTGCTTGCGGTTATGCCTCAGCCTACCCTCAGGAGTCTGAACGAGGTAGGATCTTGGAGCACACTTTTCAAGGACTTCGCCTGGCTTCTTCCAGTCTTTCTCTCCCTCCTCCTTCATGAGGTCACCGGGTTGAAGCTCTGGCAAGCTCCGTGCTCTTTTGTCAAAGTACTGCTTTTGTGACTGCTTTGACTTCGCATCATGCTGGCGTACTGTGTCATGTTCCACTTTACATGGAAAAAGGGACTGGGGAAGGACGAGTAGGGTTGTGCGTAGCCTCCTTCCAAACGCTAGCTCTGCCGGGCTTACTCCAAGGGTTGGGAGTGGAGTAGCTCGGTAAGTCAGCAATGCAAGGAGATAGTCTTTCTGTTTCAGGATCTCCTTTGCTGTCTTCACGGCGCGTTCCGCCTCACCGTTGGAGTGTGGATAGTGAGGAGAACTGGTGACATGGCAAAAGTTCCATTCTTTAGTGAATTTCTTGAACTCGGCTGAAGAAAACTGTCTTCCATTGTCGGAAACTACTGTCTCTGCAATCCCATGCTGTGAGAAGATAATCTTCATCTTGTTGATGACTGCTGTGGAGGTCACCTTGCTGAGCTGAGCTATGTCAATGTAGCGACTGTAGTAGTCTACTGAGACGAGGTAGTTCTGTCCCCTGATCTCGCAAATGTCAACAGCGATCCTCTGAAAGTGTCATTCTGGCATCTTTGACGGAAGCAATGGCTCACTCGCTTGCGATGGTTTCTTCTCTAGACAGTGTTTGCACCCTGCAACTCTGTTTTTGATGTCATGGCTTATGTGTGGCCACCACACTGAGGTTTTTGCTCTTTCACGGCACTTGGTGATACCCATGTGACCATCATGGATTCTCTCTAAGACTTCTGCTCGCATGGAAACTGGTACGATGATTCGATCGCCATAGATCAACAGTCCTTCATGAGTACTGAGGTCTCCACGAACGGCAAAGAGGTCTTTGGCTGTCATTTTGACATCTTCTTTGTCGACTGGCCATCCCTTGATGGTGTAGTCTAGCGCTGTTTTGAGGTTGACGTCCTTCTGGGTCTCCTCACGCATCTGGTTCAGTTTGGCATCTGAAACTGGCCAAGCGCTTGTGACTTCATATACGTAGGCTTCTACGTCTTCTTGCAGTGCTGTTTCTTCTTTCTCTGGCTTCAAAGGACTTCTCGACAAGGTGTCTGCTATCGTCATGTCTTTCCCTTGAATGTACACTGCTTTTGGCTTGAACCTCATCAGCCTCATCAGCATCCTTTGGCATCTCAGTGGTGTTTCTGACAAGTCTTTGGTGTTGATGAGCGGAATGAGCGGTTTGTGGTCAGTTTGAAGCGTAAAGCTTTCTAGACCTACCAAGTATCTCTCGAACCTTTCACAAGCCCAAACTGAAGCGAGGATTTCCTTTTCTATCTGTGCATAGTTTGTCTCTGTTTTGGTCAGTGTTCTGGAGCAGAATGCGACTGGACGCAATCCATCTTTATGTTCCTGGAGAAGAACTCCTCCCAGACTATAGCTCGATGCATCAGCTGAAACTGTCGTCGGATTCTTTGGGTCGAAGTACGCTAAGGTAGGCGCAGTGGTGAGCATCTCCTTCACTTTCAAAAAGGCTTCTGACTGCTCAGGACCCCATGTCCACGCTGCGTCTTTGGTCAACAGTGCGTTCAACGGTTTCAGAACAGTGGACAGGTGTGGTAGATACCTGCCAAGATAGTTGACCATGCCCAAGTATCTTCTAAGCTCGGCGATGTCTTCTGGTTCTGACAGACTCTTGATCGCTTTGATCTTGGACGGATCTGGACGAACGCCCTGTTCGTTGATGACGTGACCAAGAAAGGTGATCTCCCTCTTCTTGTACTCACACTTGGTCTTGTTCAGGCGAAGGCCTACTTCATCAAGCCTCTGGTGGACTTTTGCAAGCAGCGCGTCATGCTCCTCCATCGTCTTGGTATGGCAAACGATGTCGTCGAAGTAGCAGATGACTCCGTCTATGCCCTGGAGTGACTCTGTCATGACCCGTTGAAACACTTCTGGTGCAGAAGAAATACCAAAAGGGAGTCTTTTCATGAAGAATCTGCCGTAGGGAGTAAGAAAGCAAGTGAGTTTGGCTGTGCTTTCATGAAGCGGAAGCTGCCAGAATCCTGACTGAGCGTCAAGCTTGGAGAACACACTGGAACCTCGAAGCTTGTGGATGATATCGTCTATTGAAGGAATGACGTATCGCTCTCTCTGGACTGCTTGGTTCAATTTCTTCAGATCCACGCAGATCCGGACGTCCCCGTTAGGCTTCTGTACTGGAACCATGGGTGACACCCACTCAGTCGGCTCTGTGATTTCTTCTATTATTCCGTCTTCTTTCATCCTCTCCAACTCTTTCTTCACCTTTTCTTGCAGTGGAATTGGCACTCTTCTTGGTGTGGATATGCTGTACGGCTGTGTACCTTCCTTGAGCTTGATCTTCACAGGCTCACACTTCATGGCTGCGAAAGTGACTGAGTTCACTCTCCGTACAAGATTCAGTGCTGCAGCTGTACTGCGGCTCAGAAGACTGTCAGAGTCATTATCAATGACGAACACTGTAGCTTCAATCTTCTTGAAGTTCTTCTGAAACTTGGTAGTGAAGTGACCTAGTGTTTTCACTTTGCCCCCTGGACTCATCAGGTTGACACGATTCGCTGGAAGCAGCTTCGGCTGTCCTAGCTTTGCCCATGTAGATCTGCTAATCAGGTTGACGTCGGCCCCAGTATCAATCTTCCAGTTGATAGTGGTTTCTTCCAACTTCAAATTCACCCTCCATGGTGGTTCATTGGACTCGACGCTTCCTATGAAGTATTCTTTCTCAGGCTCTGGCTCTCTCTCAGGCTCTTTTTCTGGCTCTGTTACTGGCTCTGTTTCAAGCTCTCTTTCTGGCTCTGGCTCTGAAGTAACTTCATCTGTTTTCTTTGTCTTGGCCTTAGACTTGCACATTTTTGCAAAATGTGACAATTTTCCACATTTGTGACATTCCTTCTGGTATGCTGGACACTTCCTCTTCTCATGGATAGTTCCGCATTTCTTGCACGCAAATTTCTCTGAATTATGCGCGTGTGCATTCTGATGTGAGGATCCCTTCCCTCCTCGGTTCCACCCGGGTCGGAAGCGGACTCCATCAACTGATGTTGCACCTCTCTGTTCCTCTAGTTCAGCCATCACTTGTTCATGTTGTCTCGACTTCATGATTGCTTTCTCTAAAGTCAGCTCGCTCTCTAGCTGTAGCTTTCCAGAAAGATCTTTGTCTCTCAGCCCCAGGACTAGTCTATCTCTTATAGTGTCCTTCTTCTCTGTGAAAGCAGCATGCTCTGCTAGTTCATACAAAGCATTGACGTATTGTTCAATTGATTCACCTTCTTTCTGGTTCCTGCTGTGAAATGTTGCTCTGATGTGAATCACGTTCCTCTTTGGTATGAAATGTTCATCAAATTTCTTCTTCACTTTGTCGTAGTCATTTTGATCATCGTCAGACAACTCAAACTGTGCGAAAATCTTATCAGCATCCGGACCCATAGAGTACAGCAAACTACTAACTTGAATCTCGCCACTCTCTTTACTCAGCTTTGATGCAAGCCTGAAACGATCAAATCTCGCCAACCAAGCTGGCCATGCAGAAGGCTCATGAAATGCGAATGGCTGCGGCGGTTTGAACATTGTGACGCACTGAAATTTTTCAATCAAGTTACTTAGCTTTCATGTGTTCGTTCAGCTGAATCCTGGTTCCCCTTTTTGTTCAAAGGATCTCTGACACCATGTTTTTTGGTCTGTTGTTAGTGTGGCTCGAGTGGAAGAGCGTGAGAAGGGGAAAACTGATGGAGCTTTGAACAGTCAACTGTACTTCTCAGATGGTGGTTTAGGAACTTCCTTATTTTACCCGCATGCGCAAACCAGCTCATGGTCAAGGGAGTGAACTTTACCAAATGGCTTCGTATCAATGCAGTAGCGGTTACTTCCCTTATGCATGGTAATATTACAAAAGAGATACAAATTGCAATGGCAGTTCATATATTGCTGATCAGGTGTTAGTAAGTGATGTTGAATCGTCTGGAGTGAGTGAGTTCGGAGTGACCTAGTTCGTTCGACCACGCCTACGCGAGCTGTAGGCTACGGCCGGCTATGGGCTAATGCTGTATGCGGCAGAATGCCTAGTTTTGCCCGCTCAGCAGTGTCAGCAGTCAGCTATCATTAGGCAGAACTGTTTGGTGAAACATTTCAAATATGTAAATACTTAAGATTTAACACATTTTATTATTGGAAAAGAGGTTTCCATGTTCGTATTTTATGCATTTGAACATCGCGTGGAGAAACTGCAATGTCAAGGACTACTGTTTATGACTAACTGTAAGCTTTGTAAACATGGGCAGATCATGCCCTGCTATTGAATATAAATGAGTGTTTTTTTAAGTTGTTTAAGTTTTAAAAAAGGTGAAAGCACTGCTGTTTTATTTAATTAATGACATTAATGTTCTTGGGTAACTTCTAGTCTGTATTATTTTCCTCTCTGGGTTGCATAGGTCACAGAAATTTCCTCAATTTTTGATTCATGATCATGGTAATGGAAATTTTAAAAATGATCAGTCAGTGATTATCTGCACCACCAGACATGCAGAGGGCATGTGTCACTGTGTACACATGTGATATTTCAAAGCCCTGTATAACTTGAAGTTAAGAATCACCAATTCTCATTGCATTAAGCTAAGGCATTTATAGAAAGAGTGAGCAAAGAACTAATTGTCTTCTTTTATGTATGGAGCAACTGTATCATGTGAGCCATTTACTTGCCAGTTATCAAGATGCTGACTTGATTTGCCTCGCTTTAATGATAAGAAATTCTTTAACTTAAGTATTCTTGTGTGTAATATAATATTAATTGGAAGATTTTGTTTATAAATATTCCTTTCAAGTCTGTATGTGGATTGTTCTTGGCTATAGAATTTATTTTGGATGTGTTATGAACCAAAATAAATCAGCAAAAGTGCATTTGTTGAACAATTTACTGGAATTTAGTTTGTGTTTGGTTCCATCGCATGTTGGACATTTGTGAATCTGTGTTCCTAAAACACTTTTAAAATGCAACTCAACAGCAAAGTTATCATTGTGCCTGTTCAAAACAACAATGTGGACATTTTCCTTAGGTGAGGGAGAAAAATGGCAAGTTACTGAATTTTATTTATTGATCTACATCATGTAGGCTGCCGGTTTTACTTGAAAAACCCATTACGGATTTCACAAAAAAATTAATTACTCACCCCACATCATGGATATCTTGATGAAACGTATTTCCTAGATTTGGGGTTACAAGATCAATTTTTAGTGCAAGTTTTGAAGCTCTAGGGCAAAAACTTTTTTCTTAATGGACTGGGTCCACTTTTTTGGACCTACGATTTGACCCATATTTTTAATAATTCATTTTAAAAATCAACAATTGCTTTAAAGTATGAAACCAAAGTGATTTGGTGTCATTTTGGTGACATCGTATCTGACTGATAAGAAAAAAGTGCTTGAAATTATTTTTTTTAATGGTTGGTTCATGCTACTTTGGAGGAAGTTTCAAAGGATCAAATGCCAAACAAATCTCTATCATCATCATCATCATCATCATCATCATCATCATCATCATCATCATCATCATCATCATCATCATCCAAAAAAGAGAAAGAAAACAAAAAACAAGATGACTTTCTGTGTTTGTACTTCTTAGAATATTTCGATGCCTTTCGGCAACTTCTTCAGCAAAGAATAAAATAGCGTCAAGATGATGTATAAAAAGAATTACGTGTGCTATGACGCAAGACATTCTTATAGTCTTGGATGTCCTGGCTGGCCAATTACCACGATAGTCCACAAAAATGAGCACATATAAGTCCAAGAACTCTGGAGAAAGAAACAGCATATCACACACACACACGTGCATACACACACACGCAAATACACACACCCACACCTACACACACACACACATGCACACACACATGCACACACACAAACACACACACATACGCACGCACACACACACACACACACACCTCCACACACACAGTACACACATCCAGACCATCGGATCACCCTTGAAAGCCGACAAGCGTACCCTCTGAACATCCAAACCGCCAATCACTCAACTACTCTTTGGTGTTTAGACCAAGAGGATAAGTGGTACGCAGTTTCGTCATCCAAAAAGCCTCCCTCGTCAGTCTACGAGGATGATCCGATGGCACACAATACACCTGCTTGATCGGCATGACTCTCATGTTCGCCATAGTGTGACCCGGCAAGTTGAAGTGCCTGGTCACGAGAGTCCCCTTGTTGGTTCTGATGTCTTGGTAGTGCTGGTAGAAGCGTCATCATCATCATCATCATCAAAATTCATTATCATAAAAAATCATCATCATCATCAAAAGTCTTTCACAAAAGTGAATGCCACTCACCCTTATTCCCAGTTTCCTCCTCAGCTCATCCACTTCCTGGCTCGACAGCTTCTGGATTTCAGAGTGCTCATTGTAGAAATTCTTCTCATAGGGCAAGTAGTCGAAAGTGCTGTGGTCAATGGGTGGAAGAGGATCGATGATCTGGAAAAGACCCAGGCAGTTTCAGCAGAAGGTTGCATGCACAATCATTTCATATACATATCCTTTTATGTATATGACCATGCAGGAGAAAACAAAGCAAAAGTATGAACAAGAAGGGCAAAGCCCATACGACTCACATGCTTGACCTTGACCTTTACATGACCTTGACCTTTACATGACCTTGACCTACGTGTGACATTCAAGGTCAAGGTCAAACAACTAAACCTAGCAATGACGTCATACACTAAGAACTGCTTTACACATTTTTCCTACCAAAATACATGTGACCTTGACCCAAGGTCAAGGTCATCCAAGGTCATGCAATACAAAGCTGTTAATTCAAGACATAGGAAGCACAATGGTGCTTATTGGCACTTTCTACCATGAGATATGGGCAATTTTATGTTTACTACAATGTTATGAAGTTTGGAAGAGTTATCTTCTATAGTTCAGGGTCAAGGTCACTTCAAAATATGTATACAATCAAACTTTGAAGAGTTCCTGTGACCTTGACCTTGAAGCAAGGTCAAGTCACTGTGTACGTTTTTGTACGCCTTGTCATCCTACACATTCATGCCAAATTGGGTGTTGATAGACTTAATAGTCTCCGAGAAAAATCCAACGTTAAAGTTTTTTACGGATTAAAGGACGCCCTGACGCCCGGTCTGCCCAGACGCCAGGACGGACGCCTGGACGCCCGAACGGACGACACGGGTGACCTAGTATGAAAGTATAACATGTGTACTACAATGTTATGAAGTTTGGAAAAGTTATCTTTCATAGTTCAGGGTCAAGGTCACTTCAAAATATGTATACAATCCAACTTTAAAGAGCTCCTGTGACCTTGACCTTGAAACAAGGTCAATCAAACTGGTATCAAAAGATAGGGATTACTTTGCCCTATACACCATATATAGGTCAGGTATCCAATCTCAAAAACTTCAGAGAAAATTGGGAAAATGTGAAAAATGGCTGTTTTTTATACAACATTTACGGCCCCTGCGACCTTGACCTTGAAGCAAGGTCAAGTCACTATGTATGTTTTTTGAGGCCTTGTCATCATACACCATCATGCCAAATTGGGTGTTGATAGACTTAATAGTCTCCGAGAAAAATCCAACGTTAAAGTTTTTCACGGACGTCCGGACGCCCGGACGCCCGGACGCCCGGACGGACGACACGGGTGAGTACATAGACTCACTTTTGCTTCGCATGTGAGTCAAAAATGACAAAATGAAATATTTCAGCCATAACATCATTCCAGGGGAAAAACCATGTTCATAGAGGAAGTCTTTAATTTTTTAACAGTGATGTAAATGTCAAAAAAATGTACACGCGACTCAGTGTGCAGATAACTGTAATCGGTGTTTTCTCAAAAACCATTTTTCTTTCTTTAGCCTTGTTTCTCAAGCACAGTCCCATTTGATGAGATCTGAATGATCAGACTCTATCTTGATTCCCCCAAGTGACCTCTTAGGCTGCCTGGGGCTGCCCCTGGCTGAGCTACCGGAGCAGGCCCCGAAAGCCCAGCAGCCATTTCCAGCTGATGATCTGGCCATATGTGATTCACCACCACAAAATGAGCCTTTCAGTGCCTCTGCTTGATTTGAGACGTCGCAGCAGAACATGAATAGGGGTCAACTCAAACAATGTTGACATTTTTCTGTCCATTCTTGTATGCTATACCCAGTTTCTTACACAGCAACCAAAGTTTAAACATGCTTATTTACATGATGTCAACACGCACCCAGCAAAAGATGTAAAATAGTATTCTGTTTTTTTAATGGGAGTTTTTCTCAAAATGTTATTGGATACCACAACGTTTAGTCACGCATATCTCACCCATTCTACATCTGATTTTTTTTTTTGCACCATTGAAAAGCTTAACATCTCTAAATCTGCTAAGTGCTCTGATTTGGTGGTAATTAGTCACATATGTTAAACTGCTCCTAAGGGGGAAAAAAGTTGTGGCTAAAGTAACCAGATGGACCCTTTTTTCCCCACCAACCATAAACTTTTGTTTTGGTAGCCTGTATGGACGTTGTGTTGCCTTTAAGGGCATGAATGGTTTCAGCAAGCATGAGTATGGAGTGAGTGATTCCTGGAAAGCATGTTTGAGACTGAGCATTGTTTACAGAACAAAAGGAGATTGGCTGGTGAATGCAGGGAACTTGTACTCAGAAAGTGTGACTTGGGAAAAAATGAGTTGCTGTTTGGATCCACTGGTGGCAGGTTTCACTCTATTCAGCTTCTTTAATGTGTGTAAACTTCACCTTCAAATTACTAGTTCTCAGTGTTGATTTTCATAATTGTGTTTGCATTTCATGCTAAAGAGCTGCATTTGTAATACAAATGGAAAAATAAAAGCTAAAAATTTTGAGTTTGAATATTTGTTTGAGTGAGTTATTCCAAGCGAACGTGTGAATAACAACAGACAACATTTCCTTCTGCTTGGTTGACCCCATTTCAAAGTTTGAATGCAAAATAAAAAATAACCCCCAAAAATCATTACAATGGGTTTTCAAACTCAATTAACACACAGACTTAGACTTTGAGTTAAAAAAACATTTTTATAGCATAAAAGCTGAATGGAAATTTTTCTATCACAAAACCGGAAACCGTCTGTCGGAAAAAACACATGTGTGCTGTTGGATAACCAAGGCCTAATGTCACATGTCACATGCTTTTTCTTTGTAATTTTTGCTTTTCAACGTCACTTTACTGATTATCTTCATTGGAAATCAGGTTTTTAGGCAAAAGAAATAAAAAATCGGAAAGAATAAACATTTTTATTGTGTTCTGACCACTGTCTGTGGGCCGAGTTCCACGTTCGACAACCTTCGTTTTTTTACTGAAATTTCCAAGCATTGGCCCGGAGGTGACGTTTCAACCACTTCATATCATTTGAATGCAGGAAAGGGATTGGGATCTCACAGAGAGCGATAGATTTCTTCGTTTTTGCGCCTTTTGATCGAGTGTTGTGGTGTCTGAAGACAACGTTCAACAAGCTAACATTCAACAAAGCGATGCATGCACACGGATTTTCAGCGTTTGTTTTCGGTAGGTGAGATATTTATGAGTTTGTGTGCAGAATTTTAATCGCTAGGAAGTTTTCACTTCGTCTCCCATTCTTGTAATTGCTTGTTTTTGACATTTTATTATGTACACTGAAAGATTGTGGGTAACAGTAGTAAAATCTGATGAACGTTGGCTCGGGTATTCCTGTAGTCGCATTGGCAAGCCTCGCTCAGCTTCGGCCGTGATCACGCGGCTGACCTCATGACAAGCTGGCCAATGAGTGGCAAGGAATGAAAACGGCTGTCTCTTTCCATGGTTTACATTGGTTTGCGCTGGGTTCAGATTTTTGCCTCGAGTTCATTTGTATCATATTCCTCTGCCCCTGAAATAGGCTCAGCGGAAAGCTACATGATTGGGCTTTCCGCAATTTACCAAACATCGGGCATTTTTCCGAGAGAAAGACCTCGTATCCAAGCACTCTAAATGACAGTTTTTGACAACCAGGTTGTGCTTTTTCAAAACTTCGGTTATGGGGACCTCTCTCAAATAATTAATTAATCAATAAAGGGATCTACAGTTTGCAAATCAATCGCGCTCAAGAGTTGTGGAGACTCTACAGACTTCATTTCTGTGTTAAACTCAAAACTCGATTTTTGATGATTTTTTACGAAGTAGCAAAGGCCGTGTGCCCCCTTAAATCTTGCATGTATTCATTTCTGATTGCTTTTCTATGGCCATAAGTTAGATTGTAATGAAATTGAAAAAGTTTGGGATTGCTTTCGTCGATGCAAGTAACTGCAAGTTTGACCCCGTTTTTTAATTCAGGGGTGGGTTCGTTTGAGTCCACCCATGTCATTGTGGTTGAGTCAAATATCTATCTGTTATGTGGATATGATTAATAGATGTTTGGTTTTCAATTTTAGAATGATTTGTTTATCTAGTGATGACTCCTGAGGTCTACAGGAAACGGTAAAGACGGAATTATTCTAAATAAGCGTCATTTATCTGTCAACCATCATTCTGATCAATGTTGTCACTGTTATAGCAAGTTTACTACTTTTCTTAAGGTGTACATAGTGTATGTTAAAGATCATTGTCATTGGTTGCTTCCAAACAACATTTTGTAGCAGTTATGATGCACTGAAGTTGTAAAAGCATTTTTGTGGTTTCAGGATATAGCGTCTTTGAACACCAATAACTTTGGAAATAAGGATGTTCATATACATTTTTTTTAACTGTTTTAGGTAGAAATAAAGTTGAACTCTTTTGCAAACTGTTTTGGGCCCCTGCTTGACTGTTTATTTTTTATGAATGATTGGGTGTAAGAGGGAAACTGCAGTCTGCAATATCATGAAACCTGCCTGGTGTCAAGTTGTTCATTCCTTGGCTGTGAAGGGCCCTGAACCCCTTATCGATTACATTTTCCAAAAAAGGGAAAAAATTGATGATAAGAAACAATCTGCATATTGTCCCATTTTCCCTACTCTTTGAGCACTTGGGGAATCCACTGTTCAAGCAGAAGAAAGTGTTTTCACCAACAGATAATATTATATTTATGTTCAATCTGGCCTCTTCTACACGAAAAATTACAACAAAAAATATTTCAAGCTGACCTACCAACTCAATTTTCATCAGGTTGCCTTAACCACAATTTTATTTATTTTTTTGTCTAACAGGACTACTAGGCCTGATGTCAGAATAACTGGGTACAACAAAAAGCACCACAAATTCAGTCAGTGCTTCAGATTGTTTTCAGACTTCATGGGCCCAATGACCCATGGCCAGGCAAAATGATGGGTCAATTTTGAAAAACATGGGTCATTAACAATCAAACCTTCACTTTAAACAGAATGACCCTCCACCCCACACATGACACCCCTACAGCCCCCAGCCCCCCATACACACACAAATGAATAATTAAAAAAGCAAAAAATAAAATAATAGAGAAACACATGTCAAGCTGTGTGTCTTTCAGTTGTTTTATTGTCTCTTTTAACATGTCGTTCTGTGCACACAGTGTCATGGTCACTCAAAAACCAATCTATTCTTTCTTGGTAGCATGATGTTTTGTTTAAACAAACTTGGTTTTAGGGACTAACACAATGAAATCTAACAGAGATCTGCTTCAACCAGTCAAACACAACACAAAATCACTCCTCTACACACATACACACCACAAAAATGTTGCAGCGAGTCCAAAGAGTTTAGTCTCAACTTGTTTTTTTGACATCCAATGATCCAGCAAATTACACACACAAATACACAACAGTCCACAGTATTTCCTTCTGAATAACTCCATCAATAGGGCCTAGGACAGTCTCATGCCCTAGTTCTTCTTGAACAGGTAGCGGTTGCGACTTTCCGCCCACACCTGCACTGCACGGTTAAAGGGCATGTCCTGGAAGATAGGTCCATCAATGCACACCCTCATCAGCTGGTCACAGTGTGTGCTAGAGAGTGCTCTCTTTGGACGTAGTTTTGCACAGAGAACAATCTTTCACAGTCTGCTGTGTGGATGGGCAGGGTCAGGGCCACAGCTGTCAGCTTCTTTAAATTTGGAAATTCATCAGCTGCAGGGTAGAATTTGGCGATCATCTGCCAAAGGGTGACGAAATCATCTCTGGGAAAGTGTTCACTGAGAACTGTTCTCTTGAGCAGCCTCCATTCTTGCCAAGTCTCGTCTCTGTTGATGAACGGCTGAGCAGTTTTCAGTGAGCCGTTCTGGCCCTCGCAGACCGAGAAGTGGGTCTTCTCGTCAGCAAACTGTTGAAAAAGTTTCTCCATTTGTTCCATGCCCCAGTCATCCAGCTTGTTCTTGTCAACAAATGAAATCGGCCTCATAGCTAGAACGTATGTTGAATGCCTGGAGCAGCTCCGCATCAGGTAATCTCTTATCCAGATTGGAGAGGACTTCTTCTACAAATGAGGGCAGCAGAGTAGATGAGACACTCTGAACCAGAACGGTGATTTTACACTGCTTGTAGGTCTTTTCTCCGAGATCAAAGTCCTTTTTTAGTGCACTCAGGTGTTGACAATTGTCTGGGTTGTCAACCAGGTGATTTAGATTGGACTTGCACTGCTCCACATGGATATCAGCTTTGGAAGGAGCTAGTAAGAGATAAAACTAAACAGTTACCGCTTGCTTTATTCTTGCAAAACATTGAAGACAACGTCAACTGACGTTGGTTTTCTTCAGTTTCTTTTCTAAGCCTTTTCTTCGGTGGCATCTTGATTCCGCACACATGTGCGAGTCTGCGCAAGGTAAACTGATAGATGTTCGCTGATTGGTTGTCTGCTGGCTGATAGCCAATCACGCAGAGCGATGCATCGTTGCTAGGCAAAGCAGCAGTTTGGCGTCGGTTTTAGTATTCCGTGGTGTGGCCACATGTGCTTGGTGTGGCTTACCTCCTGTGACCTTGACCCTGTTCCCACATCCCTCTTACTTGAGTGCATTGATGACATTCTGCCTGTTCTGACACAAATAATCAATGATTGCTTCCAGTCTGGCACCTTCCCCAGTGTTTTCAAACAAGCTTTAGTCAAGCCACTTCTGAAGAAGCAAGACCTGGATCCAAACAAGCTTAGCAATTACAGGCCAGTCTCCAACCTTTCCTTTCTTTCAAAACTGTTAGAGAAATTAGCTTTGCAGCAGTTGTTAGAGCACGTGTCCAAGTATGATCTTTTGGCTCGTTTTCAGTCGGCGTACCGTGCTCACCATTCCACCGAAACAGCTCTGCTCTGTGTTCTAAACGACCTCCTTGTCGCATCTGATGATTCCAAAGTTTCCCTTCTCGCGTTGTTAGATTTGAGTGCTGCGTTTGACACAATAGATCATGGAATTCTTCTCTCCCGTCTAAGACATGTTTTTGGCATTGACAACACAGCACTCTCCTTCCTGAAATCATATATCTCAGAACGTAGGCAGACTGTTTTGATCCAGGGTATTGCTTCTGATCCTGCCCCGCTAAATTACGGAGTCCCACAGGGCTCGGTTCTGGGTCCTCTGCTGTTTCTACTGTACACCCAACCACTTTCCAACGTAATTGACAGTCATTCATTCTCTCACAGTGAATTTGCTGATGACACGCAACTCTACAACTCCACTCATCCCAGTCAAATCCAACTTCTTCTCTCTGCAAGTGAACTTTGTATTTCTGATGTGAAACAGTGGATGACACAGAACAAACTCAAACTTAATGATTCAAAGACCGAAGCTCTCCTGGTTGGCGGTAGAGGCGAATTCGATCAGGCCCTGAAACTAACCATAGGCCAGAGTGAGATAGAATTCTCAAAGTCTGTTAGGAACTTAGGTGTCATGTTCGATGATGATCTTTCTATGAGAGTTCATGTGAACAAAGTTTGCCAGTTAGCTTACTACGAGTTAAGGAAAATTGGCACTATTCGTCACTATCTTTCACAACAGGCCACTCAAACCCTTGTCACTTCCCTTGTTCTGTCCCGTCTTGATTATGGAAATTCTCTTCTTGCCGGCATTCCTGGCACTCTGCTAAACAAACTGCAAAAAGTCCAAAACACTGCTGCTAGATTAATCTTTAGATGTCCCAAGAGAACTCCCACATCCAAACTCCTTCGTGCACTGCATTGGCTCCCCGTCGCTCAGAGGATAGAGTATAACTAGCCATTATGTGTTTCAACTTCTTCAATCAAACTGCACCACACGCACTCAAAGAAATTCTCACTGTCTACACCCCCGCTAGAAATAACCGTTCAGCTGCAGACACCAAAACGTTAAATGTCCCCCGTCGCAAAAAGATAACCCAAGGACAGCGAGCTTTTTCCTACATCGGCCCTGTAACATGGAATAGCCTACCTTTCCCTGTCCGTCACTCTAATTCCATGTCCCAGTTCAAAACCTCCCTCAAGACACACCTGTTCCGGTCAGTCTTTCCTGACGAGCAGTGAAGGCGCCTCTTTTATGTTTCGTGTTTTGCCTGCTACTTAATTAATTGTATTGTATTTAATTTTTCTTTTTATTTCAATTGTACAGTGTGCGAGTGTTAGAATGCTTTGTATGAGTGTAGACTTTATCATTGTACACGCCATGAGCTTGCCTATTAGGGAAGGTATGTCCGTTAGAAATAGTCTGTATTATTATTATTATTAGTGGTACAGACGGACCGAGGATCAATACAAGTTGGCAATTTTTATGACGTGCCCGGCTGGCGCATACACATTGAAAGTAACGCGCCATTCTGATAAAATATGCATCAATGGCGCAGGCGCGCCAACAATCTGAAGCACTGTTCAGTTGTTTATCACTTTTTGATGATTTCGAGTTATGCAAACATAAAAAGAAGAAATAACAAGTTTCCAATGGTGTAAGTGTTATGAAAGTGTTATCATTAACCATATCAAAACATGTGAAGTCATCTTGCGACAGGAATTCTTTACATAACATTCCCTTTGTTGAAACATGATCAGACCTGTGCACCCTCCATTGGAATAATCATAAGACAAGAAGATAAAAATCGTAAGATTTTTGGAAAAATCGTAAGATTTAAACGACTCGCCCGTGAACGGCGCAATTAGCGGGTCATCAGCTGTTCGCATCCAACCCTCACTGTCATCCTCTCCCACCTCTCGATCACTCGCAGCTTGAGAGGTCGGCATTCTTGAGCTAATTACAGCTTGCCTGATCACCATCTAAAGTTTCCTCATCATCTTCATCTTCGGCAGCTGAAGGATTAAAATCCTCAAACAGATTTCGCGATCGCGACATGTTGCCTCGAGCGTCCACTTCCATTCGTACAGGATATCACATAATTTCTACTATACCGCACATAAAATCGCCCTGATTTTTGATTGGCCAAGCTGAAGACTGTAGAGAAACCTCTTCTGCATGAACTGGAGTCAGTAAACGTAGAGTTATATGATATGCTTGTACTTTGGAGAGAGTCAGAACGCACGTGGTGTCTGAAACGACAAATGCCGCGCTTGCCACTGGCGGACCACGACGGCGAGCGCGGCAATTGCCGAAACTGGCCGAAATTGTACAGAAAAAAGTAATGCCGGTCCGTAGAGTGAAAAATCAGAAGATTTTTCATGCCAGGCGAAAATCGTAAAAATTACGATTTTATTTTTCATGCCAGGCGAAAATCGTAAAAATTACGATTTTGTCGTACAAGTGCACAGGTCTGCATGATTCTGGCATGCATACAAATACAAGCCAACCAAATTCACAGAATTTCAAAGCAAGGGAGGTTTCTTGTTTCTACTGTGAATTATATATTGCATTCCTTCAGGTCACATCATTATCTAGGCTGAGAGGGGAGCCACAGAGCCTGAGCAGCCTGTGACTTCCATAAAAGACCAGTCCATGTCAGTGCGTCGACTTATCTACCATAGCCTGCCCTGTGTGCAGACACCCCTGCACATCAGTTTGGCCTGTGGTCCCAGATGCTAATACATTGTTTACTGTGCAAAGGACTTCTATGATGACATTTAGCATGATTTAAGAAATAAAGGTGCAACTATTTCACCTTTTCTGGCTTTTTTACCTCAACTCTCTTACCACCGGTACCTTGGGCAAAAAACCGAACTCTAAACCCCACGAAAAGGGGGGCAATGGCGTAAATTTTAACGGTTACCTTAAATAGAAATCAATATAATTTTTTTTCACAAAAGTTTTAATACCTTCCTTTTAATAACATATTTCTTTTACATAAGAAATGCTCATCTTTCCTTTGAGGCCCAAATAATGGACACCAAAAAAATTAAAGAGTAGATAAGAATCTCTGAATAGATGCAGTCCCTCAACCCTCAGTTCCATTCCCAAATCCATTATTATAACATCTTATCTACACTAAAGCCACAATCTAAAGCCCATGCAAGTGAAGAGTTAACTCGCCCTTGACCACACAGACACTGCCTTATGATAAAAAACACAGTAACTCACAAGGGAAGATGATAGAGGACAAAATCAATATGAAATTGAGACGAATCTAATAAAAACATTTTGATTGTGAAGAAGAGTTTGATTTCTTTGGCAGTGGTGACTTTCCACACTTGGTCCTCACAACTCTCTTTTGCCTGCTTTTATGAACAGCATACATGTAAGTTTGTCTGCCACGCAACATGTTAGAAAAATGAATCAATTAGAAATAATTAAAAATTATCAGAGGCTAATGCACCGACAAGCAAGTCACGAGGCATGCCCACTTCCTTTGCAAACTTTTCTAGTGTGATCTGAGTCAGATTGCGGTTCCATTTCATTGGAGATGATCACTGTCGACGTTGATAGTCAGAATCTCTGGATCTAGGTCACTCTCAATGTCCTATTCCAGGTCAAACAGCGGTAATTCAACGCTTTCTGCATTGCTATCTTCGGAGAAAAAAAACATGCGATGGGCCTGGCTGGGGCTCGCCTGACATTGTGATGTTTGAAAATTTCAGAAAAATTCACTCAATCAAAATGGCAGGCAGCAATCAATTCACTGTGGAGCTAATGCTCAAAATCTCGCAAGATTACCGTTACCATGGAAAACATGGCAGCTTCCATTGTAAGAATGGTATCATGCATGATGTAGCAGGACGTCCACGGGGGAGAAAAGGTATTTTTTGCGGGACGCACCAGGACGTCCGGTAGTAAGAGGGTTAAATAAATGATTCACAAGATCATTCAAATTCAGAATTACATACAATTAGAGCATGAATCATTTCACAAGGGAACCTCATGCAATACAAATGAGGACAAACAAGCCTAAGTAGTGAAAATTTCAAAATGGAATAATCTACTCCTGTCTACCCTTTTCATTGTTTTCTCAGTGATGTAAGCATGAATGACTGACTTAGTGCAAGCCACATAGTTATGGATTGAGCTACTCTCAGCTCCTTGAGACCTGCCATTGCTCTGATGATGACAACCTGCATGCTATGACAGATAGGTTCTGTCGCTGCTTCCAGCTTGCATGCCAAAAGCTAACTGGAAGTGAGTGTCCTAAGCAGGACAGGGCATATTCCTGATCACAAAGGCAAACGAAGAAGGAAGGATGCCACAATATGACAAAGCATGACAAACCAGCTAAACTCATTCGCTATGCGTAGCACATGACCCTCCATGCTGAGCATTGTAGGTTCATATGACGCTACTACGCATGTGTTGAGAATCAAATTTCCTTGTTAACCTTTATAGCGCCGCCAATTTTCGTCATTGCTTTACCTCAGAGCCACAAATTTTATTATGTGTGGTCAAATTCAACACCATGTTTACTTTAAAAAATCATCATTTATTACATATTCAAGCTTTGAAGTAGATTTTTGGAGGGTGAGTAGAAAAATGGATGGCCTACATGGCGCAATTAATGAAAATGCCATATATATATAAAATTTCAGCTGCTAAAAAATATTGGAACACAGACAACAACAAAAAACAAACAAATTCACTGTGTTTTCCTACACTGCTCTATGTATTCAAGAATACAACAGCTTTTGATGAAAATGCAAAAGTGCATAGATAGAGTCTCCAAGTAATGGAGATACATCTGAGAATGTTTTAGGGTAAAACTAAAACAAAACAAAAAAAACCTACAATTACTTACGCTAGGGAAGTTAGCCGTCATTTTCATCTGAATCAAGCTTCCGCTCCTCTCAGTCTCGATCTACAGACCACAACTGACATCGGTCGAAGCACTGTGTTTTCCTACACTGCTCTATTTATTCAAGAATACAACAGCTTTTGATTACTTGGAAATACATCTGAAATTGTTTTAGGGTAAAACAAAACAAAAAATCCTACAATTACTTACGCTAGGGAAGTCAGCCGAGTCATTTTCATCTGAATCAAGCTCCCGCTCCTCTCGATCTAAAGACCACAACACATCGTCGAAGCACGTGGTTCTCTATCCCTCCATCTCCCATCACATCAATGTCAGTAAAGCCTTCAAATTCATATTCTGAGAGTCAGAATCGAAAAATAACTCCACAAGCGCTTCAACTTCTTCGTCAGTCGCCAAACTGGCAAAGAAAAAAGTCCCGTTCGTGAAAAAATTTGCAGAAAATTCGCCCACGTTATCTCAATCGCCAAAATGGCGGATCTCGTTGCCACGTGATCCCTGCACATGACTGTGATATTTTTAGAACAGCATGACTTGATGGCAGCGTTAGGCAAGTAAACAAAGCACGTCACTATCGCTCGGCGCACTGATGCGCCGGAGAACATCTGGGGAATGTACGCTGTGGCGCATCAATGCACCGGCGGCGCTCTAAAGGTTAAAGATCAAATTCAGTGAACTAGACTTAATTTCATAGCCTCAGTGCTTTTTTCTTATAATTTTTCAAACTACAACTATTTTCCTGCGACACCAGGGATAAGATGCACAAAAAATATGCATATTCAAGGAGTTAAAGTTGCTGAAACAATATTTAAGCAAGCACCCAGGAAAGTCAATCATATGCTAAGTCATGTCTTTTTCTGTCATTTTCTGCAAAAAGTACATTTTTGTGGGGTTTTTTGGTTCGTTTTTTTTTTGGGGGGGGGATAAAAATCTGATTTGTTCATTCAGATATTTAATTTTAGCATGGCTTCCTTACGCACATTCACTCCAAAGTGTGTAAAACACATATTTCTCAAGGCACAACCTTGCTGCTTTCATTGGGAACGACACTGCCATCAAACTCATTATCATCATCAATATCCTAGTCATCATCATTTAATTATTTCATTTCATTCTCCACAAATTAGTATAAAGTAAACCAGTACTGTTTTGAAATTGCAGTGGGTTTGAAGTTCTCTACAGCCTTACCTTGCTTCTTTCTTTGGGAATGACATTGCCATCACTGTCATAATCCACATCGGCATCCTCATCATCCTGCAGAACGCCAGCAAAAGGGTTTTCCTCCATGTATCGGAAGTAGGACTCCTGCACATCTTCAGCCTCGATGTCCTCTCTTACTCCCCTGCAGCAGTGGAGGATGAGTAAGTTCAAAGTATGGCAGGAGTTGCTCAACCACAGGGGAGGAACACATGCTGCAGTACAATGTATGGGTTTCATATATCAACCTATCTCAAATATCAGGGGCTCAAAACCAAGATAGATGCCATGAAGAAATACCTGGGCAAGGCACATGCCAGTCAGTCAGCGAGAGTAGCAAAACAGCCAATTAGCGAGCGTGAGTGGCAAAACATCCTGTGCGACAAAATTTGAATTATGTAACAACATGGTGCGTCATGTGTCAATCGTGAACATCGCTCCAGATGACAAATACAGCAACAGGATGCACTCACTCAGGTCCCAGCATCACCTCCATTCCCTGCGAAGTATTCTGACCCAATGCCAGCTCATGGGCACACACAAGGGTTAAGTGAACCTCATTGTGTCCTCACACTTACCCTGCTTCACTCCTGGGTGGGGAGGGGCAATACGAGTTAAAGCACCTTGCCCAAGGATGCAACTCAAGAATTCCAGCATAGATGGATGGAGTTTAAGGGCCTGTCAACCTTGTAGGCTATATAAAGCCACAACGTTAAGAAACACTCACCTCCACCAAGTAAGTAGAACTCTCCGCGACAGTGGAGTCTAGTAAAATTCACCTAACTAGTGGCATAAAATCGATTAAATCAAGTCCCACTGCCCATCAGCTTCAAATACAGCTACCGCTAGCCACAGCAGGAGCGTGTTTGTCAGGCAAGTGGCTCGTCTCGAGGGCTAGTCAAGGGTGAGCGAGATGTCTAAGAAAAGGCCAATCATCAATTGGCAAGGCAGAAGTTTGAGAGAACATGGCTGCGTATTGGCGCCAGAATCGGTGAAGAAGTTGCCGATAGACAAAATAACTGACAATAGCAGTTTTTCATTAAGGTCAAGGTCATCCAAGGTCATGCAACCTAAAGCTGTTAATTCAAGACATAGGATGCACAATGGTGCTTATTGGCACTTTCAACCATGAGATATAGTCACTTTTAGTGGTTCACTACCCCATTTTGGTCACATTTCATAAGGGTCAAAGTTTTTTTACGGATGACAGGATGCCCGGACGCATAAGGGTCATAGTGACCTTGACCTTAATGATATGTGACCAAATGTGTCTCATGATGAAAGTATAACATGTGCCCCACATAATTATTAAGTTTGAAACAGTTATCTTCCATAGTTCAGGGTCAAGGTCACTTCAAAATATGTATACAATCCAACTTTGAAGAGCTCCTGTGACCTTGACTTTGAAGCAAGGTCAAGTTACTATGTATGTTTTTGTACGCCTTGTCATCCTTCACCATCATGCCAAATTGGGTGTTGATAGACTTAATAGTCTCCGAGAAAAATTCCAACGTTTAAGTTTTACCGGACAACACCACGCCCCGACGCCCGGACGGACGAAACGGGTGAGTACATAGACTCACTTTTGCTTCGCATGTGAGTCAAAAAAGCAACCCAGGTTCAATTGAAGACAATTTTGTCGAAAAGTTTGTGCCTCCATTCATTTCGATCAATTCAAGGGATATAATTCATACAGCATACGTGTACGGCGTTTAGTGTTTGCAAACGAGAAGAAAAAAATTTGGCAGTGTATGTCCAGAAATAACATATACACCTACTCCTCAAAATTTACAAATGAACACGCGAACAGCAAATACTTCCGTGTACAAACATGTTTCCATTCTTGGACACTGAGAAGCACATTACAGGCACTGCCGTCTAGCAGCGGCAACCCAAATTGCACAGTCTCCGCCAATTTGGTTCATCTGGGCATCTGCAGCAAGACCCAGTGCTGGATCTCCAGAGCAACCTCGGCCACCCTCCTTCACAGCTAGTGCCTTCTTGTGAGCGAGATGACTTAGGCAATGCCTAGCCCTCGAGATTCTCTTGAGATTTCTTGCCTAACAAACGCGCCCCAGGAGAGTGCTCTAGACACGGACTAGAGCCCCAAGCACACAAACAGTGGATGAGGATGAAACCCATACACTGATATTCACAAAAAGCCATTTCAATCAGACCTCAATGGCATCTGTTTTGCAATGAGTATCTATGGGTCTTATTCAGGTAGAGCAACAAATAGGATCTTACGCAGTCTAGGACACACACGCACGCGCACACACACACACACACGCACACACACACACACAAATAGTTGTGGTTAAGATAACATAACCACAAAAAAAGCATCAGTAGGTTGGCCTGAAGTTTTTTTCTTCTTCTATATAGAACTAATCAAACTTATTCACTGAAAATGCTTTTTAATATAAAATAGTGGATTCCATGAGTGCTGATTGGGAAGGGAAGATGGGACAGCAAGCACTTCATTGTTTACTTTCTTTCTTTTTATGACAAGAAAAGAACGTTTAGGGTCAGCAGGATAAAAAGGGGATGGTCGAGATACCATAACCACGACTATTTCTTTTTTTTGTCTTGTCAAATTTCAACTGATCTTGTGGACAGACAAATCTCAGATCCATTCTTACTTGTCTTTGTCTTTGTCTCCTTCCTTCCCTGGTGGCTTGACACTGTCTTTCTGTCAAAGTATAAAATCAACAATGTCCAAATCATGATTAGCAAGGTGCAAACCAAGATGGTAAACAATCATGTGGGAACATTAAAGTAACACACATGTAAAAAGACTAACTTCTGGTCAAATGTTACCTTTACTGATGTATCTCTGCTATTACAAAGAAAAGTTCAGTGTGACTTTTGGTTCCTTAGGTGCTGCTTGGTGGCATTAATGCAACAAGCAAAGCCTCAATAAAGCAATGGAAAACACTTTCAAATCCCCACAGCATACACATGCTTTGGGCACTCTTCCATCAGTTTGCACAGATTCAATGGATGAAATTTTAAACACAGATCCCAAAGAGTGTTTCCACCTTAATTCAACTGCAGGAGACACTGAAGCTGCCTTGCTGTGGGTGTGGCAGTCCAGCAGGCGCCGTACACGGGCAGCCCACCAGCAACTAGTGAACACTCCCCAGTGGCGTCTTTCACTGCTTGGGGTCGCCCATGGTTGAGCTACTGGAGCATGCCTCAAAAGCTCCACGATCCCGAATTCCAGCTGATGAAGAGAGTGTCCAGCAGCAGCAGCTGTATGTAGTACCCACCCAAATTTACCACAAATAAATACCAATTAATACTGGTTACTATGAAAATGACGTTCAAAAACAGACAAGCAATCTGGCCAAGAAGCCAATCAAATGCTACCTACTAAAACAGCTCCCACACGTGTACCCAGATTCAAAACTCCTACCAAAAGCTGTATTGTAATCACAAAAAGAGGGCATTCCTCTGTTCAACTGACCTCCAGTGATGCCATGAAGGCATCAAGGGGATCATCGCTGGCATCGCTGTCGTTCCCTGCCTCCTGACCGGGACTGCCAGGAGCAGGCTGGTACTCGCATGAAGCACTGCCTTCTTCCTCCTCTTCATCCTCAAAATACCTGTCACAATTCATACAGCAGTTCATCAGTACCAATCCAATGAAAGAAAAGCACCCAAAGAGTGCTCAACTAGTGCTTTAGGTGTTAAACACATACACACTCTGTCTGTCTGTCTCTCACTCTCTCTCTCTCTCTCTCTCACACACACACACACACACACACACACACACACACACACACACACACACACACACACACACACACACACACACACACACACACACACACACAATCTAGGATGAGTATTACTGAATTATATGCTGGTAAGTACAGATGCAAAAGACTTGACAGTGAAAAATTGTGTTTGCTTTGGAGACAAGAGGAACCAGAAAAGCACGTTTTCCCTTCATACTAAGCCAGTAGACAACTAGTGATATATGACCTTTTGACCTCGAAAAAAGAATATGCAAATTCTTACCCACACGTGCCAGCCTGCATCCGCCAATCCGATTACTTAATACACAAGCAGATCGGCCATGGCAAGGGAGGTAACTCCCAATGCCCGCACCTGCCAGTGTATATAAGCCTGCAGCTAGCACGTCCCATCACTTTGACAATTTTTCGAAACTGTGCGTTTCGCTGGTACTTCGTTACTGGGATTACCTCGAGGTTACCTTCTGTGACTTAAGAATTTGTTCTTCCTTCGCTGGAAAGCTTGAGGAAAGTATTGCGGTGCGCCGCTGTTGGCTTCTGTTTGGTGTGTGTTTACGTTTGGAATTTTGTTCGCCTGGTACTTTGAGTGCGCGCGCCACTGTTCTGTTGAGTTGGCGTGTTGTGCTTTTTTCGGGCGAGCGTCGACTTGCGAGTGTTTCTTGCTTTGCTTGTCTTTGCGTTCGTTTGTGGCGGTGTGTTCGCCTGTTCTCGGCGTCGGTGCTGTAATTCACCGTCTGCCTGTCATGGCGGAATTTCCCCACGCGGGTCGTGTTACTAGCGTGCGGGATATTGCAGTCGACTCGACTGGGGCAGCCAGGTCGGGGGCAGGGGGGAGTACGCGCTCTTTACGAACGCGCGCTTCTACTCTTCCTTCTGCTTCGTCCTCCTTGCGTAGGTCTACTTCGCGTGCTTCCGTGTCTGTGCCTGTGTCGGCAGGCATAGAGGCGGAAGTTCATGTCTCGCATGCGGCGGGGGCTGTTTCCACCACGCAGTCTATGGCGACGGTCGCCACTGTGGCTGGGCCGACAGTTGCTGTCTCTGCTGGTGGGAGTGGGTTTTCGGGGTTTTTCGGCTCTCGGCCACCCTCCCCTGGCTATGTCTCCCCCGTTTCAGTGGAACAGGAGAAATTCGGTATCTCCTCTCCCGCTGGGTCGGTTGTTTCTCGGCGGTCAGACCGCGAGCTTTGTTTTGGTTTCAGTCCTCCACTTCACGTATCCAGAGAGTTCGGTCAGCCTGGTCAGGCTGAGAACGACCTTGCCCGGGATTGTGGTTTCTGTTCCCATGCTTCTGAGCAAGTGTGCGAGCAGGTCGGCTCGGACTGGTACGTATCGTGCGGTCAGTTGTGGCCAGTTCCCGCGCCCTTGGATAGTGGCGCGATGCGGCATTCTGACGGAAGGCGGTCCCACGCTCCTCTCGGGTCGAGCTCGGACAGGTATGTATTGGACGCTCACGGAAGGCGGTCCCGCGCTCCCCACGGGTCGAGTCCTGCGGTCAGACCACGGCAGAGAGTAGCTTCCTGCCATCCAGCTGACACTGCTTGGTCCGGCAAGCACCCTGCCCCCCTTCCCGTGCTTTCCTCTGTTCTTTCCTCTGTGCCCCGTCCTCGTGCTCCCGCAAGGTCGAGCCCTGCGGTGGGGCCACGCAGGAACGCTGCTCCCGGCCAGCAGCTGACACTGCTCGGTCCGGTGAAGCACCCTGCCTCTATCCTGTGCTCTCCTCTGTGCTTTCTTCTGTGCCCCGCCCCCGTGCTCCCGCAAGGTCGAGCCCTGCGGTGGGGCCTCGGCAGGAGCGCTGCTCCCGGCCAGCAGCTGACACTGCTCGGTCCGGTGAAGCACCCTGCCTCTTTCCTATGCACTCCCTTGTGCCCCGCCCCTGTGCTCACGTCAGGTCGAGCAGGGCGGAGCGGCAACCCCACCAAGCTCCCGCAAGGTCGAGCTCGGCGGGGGGCCCTCGGCAGAGCGCTGCTTCTGGCCATCCAGCTGACACTGCTTGGTTAGGTGAGCCCGCCGCCTCCCTCTCTGGGCACGCCCATGTACCCCGCCCTGGTGCTTTTGTCAGGGCGGGCAGGGCGGAGCGGTATCCCCACCGTGCTTGCGCAAGGTCGAGCTCGGCGGTTGGGCCACGGCATGCTACCGGACGTTCAGCAGATGCTGTTTGGTTCGGTGAGCACGCCGCCACCCTTCCTGTGCAATCTCATGTGCCCCGCCCCCGCTCTCCCGAAAGGTCGAGCGGGGCGGGGCGGCGCCGGCATGAGTCTGTTTTTTCTTCTGGCTCCGTAGTCGTCGACTGTGTTTCTCCTTGCAAGGAGGCGAGTCTTGAACGGCAGGAGCAGAGCCCGGCTAGTTGGCACGCTCGGTTCTCGGACCGTGGTTCCAATGTGGCTGTGGAAGAGGGGTGGGACGTTGAGTCGGCAGACCAACGCTCCTATCGCTCTCTGTTGGTGGACGATCTCGGTGAGGAACCGCTTGCCTCGGCTGATGAGCTACAGGTGCGAGACGATTCTCCGGTCTCTGCGGGACTGGGGAAGTCGGCTCTAGACCTGCTGCGGGTGCATCGTCAGTCGGTGTTGGCTTCCATGGCAGCCTTTACTTCGGACGTGGGTCAGCGGGCAGTCCCTTCCTCGTTTGCTGCTTCGCAATCCCGCTTGGAGGGATTTATGGAGACCGGTCCCCCGGTGCTAGTGCCGGAGCTGTTGTTTTCGGCGGACATGTCGGCCCGGGCGTCGGTGATGGATTGTTCCTTACACTCTGGGCTCAATAAGTTCTGCATGGGCAAGGTTCCTGGCGACATATCGGAATTGGCGGATTCTTTTCCGTGGTCGGCTTTAGTCTCTACCCCGAACTTGTTTCGGGCTGCAGAGGTGCCTTGGCTTTTTTCCTTGCCAGACGAGCGCCTTCCCTTTCAGGCTGTGTCCCATCGCGTGCCGCGCGACCTGTCGCTTCTGGCGGCGGCGAGCACCGCGAGCGGGGTGGTGAACAAGGTCCCGGCGGTTAATTTTGATTCCCGGTCCTTTGCTCGGCTGGAGAGGGCATCGTCTGAGTGTGTCAAGGGCTGCGCTATGTTAGGCTCTCTGCTGGCCACCTTGACCCCTTCTATTGCCGTTTGTCACGAGGGAGGCCCTGGCCCGTTTCAGTTGCTCCCTCCGCATGAGGTCGATCAGGAGGCGGTGGGAAGTGTGATCTACGCGTTAGATCACACGTACTCACTCTTGGCGTCTCTGGCGCTTCATGTGCGAGGTCAACTGGCGGGTATGGCGAGGGATCGCATACTGTCGGAGACTGCGTTTCAGGACGCGGTGCTTCGGCAGTTGCGCTCCCTGTCCCTAGTGTCGCACTCAATGTTTCCTTCGGACCGGCTTGAGGAGTGTCTTCAGCGCAATGTGGCCGATGCCAGGGATAGGGCCGTGGCTTTGGCGACTCTGGATCGCACGCCGGCTGCTCCGGGGCCAAGTTCGTGCGTGGGGTGGGGCGGTTCCTCTTTCGGAGAGGCAGGCTCAGGCTGGTGTGGCGCCTCCCGCTCCGGCGGGCCAGGCTGGTGGGGGTAGGGGTGCCGGTTTGCTTCCAACTCCCCTTCCAGCGGGCAGCGGCCATGCTCAGCCACCCCGTCCCACAGCCCCCCGGGGTCGGGGTTCCGGTTCTCGGGGTGGCGGTAGGGGTAGGGGTTCTTACCCCTCCTCTTATCGTCAGCCGGGGTATTTTCAGTAGTGCCCTCCCGCTGCCTCTTTCATGGCCATTGTCTCAGCGTCACCCACGCAGACAGGGCTATGCTGTGGGTAGGTCGGGAGGGTCACAGGGCAAACAGGGGTCTGGGGTTCTCTTGGGAGCAGTTGTTGCTCCATCCTCTCCTGTTGGGGTTGTCCTCAGCCCTCCGACAGGCACATGCGACTGTCCCGGGGGTCTGTGTCTGATGCCTTCGTTATCTCCCCAGGTTTCAATTCCTTTTGTTGAATCTGTCTCTCACGACAGGGTCGTGGGTGGTACAGGGGATCTTCGATCGCCCACTGTGCTTTCTTGTGCAGGTAGTGCAGTTTCCGGTGCGTCCTCGGTAGGTTATTCTCGGTCCTGCCTCGGTGTTGATGCGACTGATCGCGTGGCGACGATTGCTTACGGGTTGAGCAACGTGGCATCTCCCGCGAGTCTGTTTCTCTTGCTCTAAGGCATCGCCGGGAGAGCACGAACCAGAATTATAACACTAAGTGGTCTGTTTGGGTGCGGTTTTGTCAGACACGTCGTCGCCCAGTTGACCCACTGTGTCCTTCTGCGTGTCATTTGGCTGATTTTGTTTCCCATTTGTTTCGTACTCGTGCTCTTTCTTTTGCCTCACTCTGCAATTATCGTTCGGCAGTGACGAATACCATCAAGGCTGCTCGTGGGGTTGATGTTTCCTTTTTGTCAAATGATCCTACTGTCAAGCAGGTGTTGGATGGTATTCGGAATGAGTTTCCACATCGGCAGATCTCTCCTCCTCTGTGGGATGTTTTTGTGGTTCTACATTTTCTCGCTGGTTCGGAGTTCGAACCACTCGACACTTGTTCTTTGAAGCGTCTCACTCAGAAGACTGTCTTTCTGGTGATGCTCGCTTGTGCGCGTCGGATCGGGGAGATCCACGCTCTGAGCGGTTTACCGTCTGATATAGAATTCACTGGGGGGGACGGATCGTGCATTCTTTCGTTTCTGCCGGAGTTTCGGTGTAAAAATCAGGATTCTCTTTCCGACTGTCAGAGCATCGAGATTAAGAGTCTCACTTCGATTCTCGATCCTGGCGAAGTTGACTGTGTGAACTGTCTGGTGCGTGCACTCAAATGTTACCTGGCTCGAACGCAGTCTCGTCGTCTATGGAAACGGAGACTGTTTCTGCCCCTTACACGTAGTCACGCCGAGGTGTCGAAAACGTCCATTTCTTGCTGAATACGCATTTTGATCACGGATGCATACAAGGATGCGTTGCTTGATCCTCCTGCTGGTGCCTCTCGGACTCATGAACTCCGCAAGGTTGCCACCTCTGTCGTGTTTGCCAAGAATGTCTCCTTGGCTCACCTTATGAGGGCGGCTTTTTGGCGCAGTGACTGTATTTTCCCACGCCATTTCCTGCATGATGTTAGAGTTCGTCGTGTCAACGACACCTTTGGCATCAACAAGTTGGTTGTTGCGGGTTCGGCTCTTCGTGTTTGATGGTGAGTAGTTATGTTTAGTCAGGTGTTTTGCACAGCCCACCACCCATTGCTGAGCAATCATATCACTGGTTGTCTACTGGTTAGTATGGAGGAAAAACTTGAAGAAATTTAAACTAATTTCTAGGTTTTCCTGACATACTTACCAGTAGACAACTTATTGTCCCACCCACCACCCCGTTTGTGCATTTGCTTGGGTTAATCTCAGCATTGTCAAAGTGATGGGACGTGCTAGCTGCAGGCTTATATACACTGGCAGGTGCGGGCATTGGGAGTTATCTCCCTTGCCACGGCCGATCTGCTTGTGTATTAAGTAATCGGATTGGCCGATGCAGGCTGGCACGTGTGGGTAAGAATTTGCATATTCTTTTTTCGAGGTCAAAAGGTCATATATCACTAGTTGTCTACTGGTAAGTATGTCAGGAAAACATAAAAATTAGTTTAAATTTCTTCAAATTTTTTTTTTAATACTGTCCTGCTTCATTGGATCTGAGAGAACAATATCACTTTTTTCCACCGGTCTTGATGTTAATGAATATCCACACACAAACACACACTACTATCTCACACACACACATACATACATACAGACACACACACACACATATACTTTGCAGTGGCTTCAAAAACATTTAAAACAGAATTTTACAGAACATTATCACTGAATATGGTCAAGAGTACAGAGGTGGTGAGTATTGGTGTGACACAAGTATTTCAAAATAAACTGTCTGATACAGTAATGATACACTCTTCATTTCACATAAATATGGTGCATTAGGTGATGTCTAAACTGTACAGAAAAGAAAAACTGAATGCAATCTTTAGTTTAGTTGTATTAGTTTGGAGTCTCATCTTAACTTGACACCTAAGTGTGACATGAAAATTGGATGCAGTGTAAAGTTGAGTTATGGCGAATGCTAACCTCTAATTTGACTAACAATTATGGTTTTATATCATTTCTTCTTGACCTAAGAGCAAAAATATCATTAATACTTGGATGTTGAAGCTGCAATAAAGTTTTTGTGTTGAATAGTTTATCTTTTGTGGCTCTTTTCTGAATGAGTGGTGGTGTCAAGTTAAGATGAGACTCCAAACTGTCTTCTTCAAATACAACTTAACTAAAGATTGCATTCAGTTTTTCTTTTCTGTACAGTTTAGACATCACCTAATGGTATCATATTTATGTGAAATGAAGAGTGTATCATTTATGTATAGAAAGTTTTTTTTGAAATATTTGTGTCACACCAATACTCACCACCTCTGTACTCTTGACCATATACTAAGAGACCTCTGCAGTTCTACGAGCCCGTACAACCTCTGTATGGATGAGATGCCTCATCCTGTCATTCACTAATGACATCAACTTACTCCTCTTCACTCTTGACTCGTTTCTTGCCCAAGCCTGTAACGTAGCCCATGCTGCGACCCGGCATCATGAAGGGGTCCACTCTGGGAGCTATGGCAGCAGGCCTGGCAGCACTAGTGTCTGCAGAGGAATGGAACAGCTATCTTAAAAGGTAAATGTGGTTTTCTACAGTGACTTATCACCCACGTCTAAGTCTCAAACCACTTATTATTTTAACTCCTGATTACTGGCCACTTGATGATCAATCCTTGGCTTCACTGGCGCCTGACTTGCCTTGGGCAAAGGCTGCTGTTATTTGTTGACTCCAGCCAAAAACCAAGGCTACAGCAAAATGCTGTTATGTTGTACTGTTGTGTGGGGATTATCTTCAGCCATGGTAAGCTCCTAACATAACAACTGGCATTCTCTGGAGACAGAGATCAAATCCCCTGAAGACGGAGTGTGGCTGCCTATATGGAGGTGTTCAAAAACAGTCACACATGCAATCATCTCACCCACTTGGGTGATCCTGGGAGTGTTTAGCCCAGGTACGCAACAACAACAAATACTACAACTGGCGCCTGACAACAAAGTGACAGATTAAACAGAGTCATATACTAGCACTATCTCCACTCCCTGGGGAGTATTCCAACCAGGTGCTGGCTCATGGCTGCATATAAAGGTTAATCAAACTACAATATGCCACTGTTGTCATCACAAGTACCTGGTTTACCTCCTGGGTGGGGAGAAGCAATGCGAGTTAAGCATCTTGCTAAAGGATGAAACTCTGGGAATCACGGAGCTTCGAACACTTCACCCACCAGCCGCAAGCAATTGCAGGTCAAGCACACTAACCACTCTGCCAAAGAGTCTCACAGCGCAGTTCTTTAAGGACAGGAAGGCAAAAAATCATTGTATATGAAGCTTCACATATGGCTTCCAATGCAGCAAGCAGCTGAAATGCCTTTTTGATTGCCTTTGCTCGCATATCAGAGTCCAGGGAAAATCCTCCACACGTGCCCAGTAGGTTGTTCAAGATGCCAAGCACTCGATGGCACTTGGTGGTGCTCATGTCTTCAATGGCTTGCTAGGCAAAGCACCATCAAGCGCTCGATAGTGTCTTGCAGAGGTGCTGTGCATGTAGATCCAAGATGGGTGCTTTTGGAGAATGGAAGGAAATTGCCATAGAAAATGTGTGCAATGGTTAATTCGCTGATCAGGGTCAAGTTGCCAACCTGGGTTAAGTGACAGTGGCTCTTTTGCCTTATGGCTAAGAAAGAGTGGTTGGGGTCAACCTAAGGTGAAATGAGTTGTTGGCAATTTCCAATGGATAAAACAACTTGTATCAAATTTTGTTAGGATTTTAACCCATTATGGTTGGATGCTACGTGCATGTTACATCTCCCTTTCAGACTAGGTGGGGCTCTGTGGCCGAGTGGTTAGCGCGCTGGACCTACAGTCGCTTGCGGCCAGTGGGTACGGCGTTCGAAGCTTCGCGGTTCCCAGAGTTGCATCCTTGAGCAAGATGCTTAACTCGTATTGCTTCTCCCCACCCAGGAGTAAAACCGGGTACCTGTGAGGGCAGTGTTGGCAAAATGTAGTACGATTAACCCTTGTATGCGGCCAAGCGCCAGCATCGGGTTGAAATCCTCCCCAAGAGCAGAGTTGGTGCTGGTACCTGACTGTGTGCGTCTTAAATGTCAGTCACTATGTTTGTTGTGAGGTACCAGTGAGGATTGATCAAGATGCCCAGCGATCAGGGAGTCAAAGTGTAAAGCGGTTTGAGCACCGATCAATGGTGGAAAGTCGCTATATAAAATCACACCTTTACCTTTACCTTTTTTGGGGTGCTACGCAGACGTCGCATTTGACAGTGGTGTACTTCTTGTTTCTAGGAAGTGTAGAAGTGAAGATAAACATTTTTTAATGAGTGTTGTCGACTTTGTGTTTTTTCCTTTAAAAAATTCAGGTTTTAGGAAGCCGTTTTCATCACACTCTGTAGGTCATAGCGGGCTAGAGAATTCCACCGAGACATAGATTTCAACACTTTTTTGGTTTGAAACTGCATAAATTGCCTTCATTGTTTTACATACATTACATTCAATAAGTTCAAACTTTAAACTCATTTTTCTCAAAAATGGTTTTTCAAGACCTATACACTTTTATTTGTCATAACTTAGTCACTTTTCAAGCTACTGAACAATATATGGTATCAAAATCAAGGAAAGTCAATAAACTTTCCAACAGTGAGTTTTTCAATATATATATATATATATATATATATATATATATATAAAATCGACCTAACCCTGGTTTTGCTAGAACAGATCACAAACTGTGCATGAGGAAACGTGGCTCAACTCGGGAACATAACAAAGTGAAATATATCAACCACAACACTATTTATTTATTTATGCATATTCCAGCAAAAACAACATGTTCATGGGAGACATTTGTAATTTTTTAAACACTTGTAAAGTTTAAGAAATCAATTATTTAACATTGTGCGCTGATGACTTTTCTC
>JAWQFJ010000260.1:42500-56885 GCA_034096865.1 Theodoxus fluviatilis | reverse complement strand
CAAATAACAACCCAGCCAACCACATTCATTCCTATCAACCCATCCAATCCCACCAAATAACAACCCAGCCAACCACATTCATTCCTATCAACCCATCCAATCCCACCAAATAACAACCCAGCCAACCACATTCATTCCTATCAACCCATCCAATCCCACCAAATAACAACCCAGCCAACCACATTCATTCCTATCAACCCATCCAATCCCACCAAATAACAACCCATCCAACCACATTCATTCCTATCAACCCATCCAATCCCACCAAATAACAACCCAGCCAACCACATTCATTCCTATCAACCCATCCAATCCCACCAAATAACAACCCATCCAACCACATTCATTCCTATCAACCCATCCAATCCCACCAAATAACAACCCAGCCAACCACATTCATTCCTATCAACCCATCCAATCCCACCAAATAACAACCCAGCCAACCACATTCATTCCTATCAACCCATCCAATCCCACCAAATAACAACCCATCCAACCACATTCATTCCTATCAACCCATCCAATCCCACCAAATAACAACCCAGCCAACCACATTCATTCCTATCAACCCATCCAATCCCACCAAATAACAACCCAGCCAACCACATTCATTCCTATCAACCCATCCAATCCCACCAAATAACAACCCAGCCAACCACATTCATTCCTATCAACCCATCCAATCCCACCAAATAACAACCCAGCCAACCACATTCATTCCTATCAACCCATCCAATCCCACCAAATAACAACCCAGCCAACCACATTCATTCCTATCAACCCATCCAATCCCACCAAATAACAACCCAGCCAACCACATTCATTCCTATCAACCCATCCAATCCCACCAAATAACAACCCAGCCAACCACATTCATTCCTATCAACCCATCCAATCCCACCAAATAACAACCCAGCCAACCACATTCATTCCTATCAACCCATCCAATCCCACCAAATAACAACCCATCCAACCACATTCATTCCTATCAACCCATCCAATCCCACCAAATAACAACCCAGCCAACCACATTCATTCCTATCAACCCATCCAATCCCACCAAATAACAACCCATCCAACCACATTCATTCCTATCAACCCATCCAATCCCACCAAATAACAACCCAGCCAACCACATTCATTCCTATCAACCCATCCAATCCCACCAAATAACAACCCAGCCAACCACATTCATTCCTATCAACCCATTCCAATCCCACCAAATAACAACCCAGCCAACCACATTCATTCCTATCAACCCATTCAATCCCACCAAATAACAACCCAGCCAACCACATTCATTCCTATCAACCCATCCAATCCCACCAAATAACAACCCAGCCAACCACATTCATTCCTATCAACCCATCCAATCCCACCAAATAACAACCCATCCAACCACATTCATTCCTATCAACCCATCCAATCCCACCAAATAACAACCCAGCCAACCACATTCATTCCTATCAACCCATCCAATCCCACCAAATAACAACCCATCCAACCACATTCATTCCTATCAACCCATTCAATCCCACCAAATAACAACCCAGCCAACCACATTCATTCCTATCAACCCATTCAAGCCCACCAAATAACAACCCAGCCAACCACATTCATTCCTATCAACCCATCCAATCCCACCAAATAACAACCCATCCAACCACATTCATTCCTATCAACCCATCCAATCCCACCAAATAACAACCCAGCCAACCACATTCATTCCTATCAACCCATCCAATCCCACCAAATAACAACCCATCCAACCACATTCATTCCTATCAACCCATCCAATCCCACCAAATAACAACCCAGCCAACCACATTCATTCCTATCAACCCATCCAATCCCACCAAATAACAACCCAGCCAACCACATTCATTCCTATCAACCCATTCAAGCCCACCAAATAACAACCCAGCCAACCACATTCATTCCTATCAACCCATTCAATCCCACCAAATAACAACCCATCCAACCACATTCATTCCTATCAACCCATCCAATCCCACCAAATAACAACCCAGCCAACCACATTCATTCCTATCAACCCATCCAATCCCACCAAATAACAACCCAGCCAACCACATTCATTCCTATCAACCCATCCAATCCCACCAAATAACAACCCATCCATCCACATTCATTCCTATCAACCCATCCAATCCCACCAAATAACAACCCAGCCAACCACATTCATTCCTATCAACCCATCCAATCCCACCAAATAACAACCCAGCCAACCACATTCATTCCTATCAACCCATTCAATCCCACCAAATAACAACCCAGCCAACCACATTCATTCCTATCAACCCATTCAATCCCACCAAATAACAACCCAGCCAACCACATTCATTCCTATCAACCCATCCAATCCCACCAAATAACAACCCAGCCAACCACATTCATTCCTATCAACCCATTCAAGCCCATTCAATGCAAGTCAACACTGTCCTATGACTTGCAACCTATCAATCACACTCAGCATTATTCAACAACACCCCAACCAACCTCACAGCACTCTGCCCAACCAAATTCATCCCATCCAAATACAACTGACCCATTCAACCCAAGCTTCATTCCATCAAACTAAAACTGACCCATTCAAATCCAATTCACCTCATCCAACAAAACTTCATTCCATCAAACCAAAACTGACCCATTCCAATGAAACTTCACTTTGTCAAACCAAATTTCACCTCATCCAACCAAACTTCATCCCATCCGACCAAACTTCATCCCATCCTACCACACTCCATTCCATTTAGTCAAATCTTACCCTATCCATCCAAACTCCACCACACAAGCCATTCCATGTCAGCACACCCTGCCCCTCTCCAACTTAGGTCCTTCTCTCACTTGACTTCCTTCTTCAGTACTCACCCTGGCCTTGAGGCGAGCCGTTTCCTGTCGGTAGTTTGCCAGCTGTTTCTGCCACTCCTCTACATTGGCAGTGCTTTCCTGGAGTGCCTCTGTCAGCCTGGCATTGTTGTTCTTCAATGTCTGCAGTTCCACCTCCCACTTCTTGGCATTGGTAGAACTGGACGCAAAGAAGGGTTTGTGTTATAGGGCCCCATCATTGCAAGAAAAGTGAACAGCAGTTGAAATGAATAGACAACAGTGGAAAGTCTGGGTTAAATGTGGCCTTTTTATTACTTTCAATACTGGTAGATGGTGGAGAGGCAATATCATTTGATTATCTCTGATGCTCAATGAATTTTTACAAAATTATTTCAAAATGTGTTTTCTCAGTTTACTTTTACATATGGGTAGTGAAAGTACTAGGGCATTCTTCCCAGTCAGAAACCGGATAAGCATGCACACCTCACAAAGCCCTCTGCACCACCACTCCATCTCCATAGCAACTCACCTCTGTGCCAGAGCCAGCTTGAGACGGTCATTCTCGTACTTGAGCTGGGCCTCTGCCCCCGACACCTGCTGTCCAGTCTGCCCCTGCGTGAAGGAGTTGCGGCGCTCACCTCTGCTGTTGCTATTTTCTACCTGTCAAAGACATCCCACCATTTCTCCTCTTAGTGTCAGAAAGCACAACAAAATGAGAGGCATTCAGCCTACAGAGGTGTTTGTGACAAGATCATGCAGGCATCTCCCCTATGGAGGATAGCTGATTCTAACAACATACTGACAGGGCTCTACCTGTTAAACTCAGCTTTTGTTATTATTCACTGATAGCCATTCCTCCTACAGAGGACAAATAACTGTGTCAGCAAAAACAAAAGGTCTCTAGTCTACAAAGGAATGTTGTATGTTTTACATAATGACACATCCAGCCTATAGAGAACAGCAAAGCAGGGTAACTGCAGCAGTGACCAAACACACAGATGTGGCGATTACAATGAGTAGTCAGCAACAATTTAAAAAAAAAAGGACAAACACATGTGACCGGGTGAAGTGAAGCCTGATGTCTTCGCTATCTCCTTTCCCCCCCCCCCCCCCTCGCCCCTCCCCCAGTCATTGCATGTTTCCCCTCTCTCCTCCCCCTATCATGTATCCTGCGTCTCAGATGGCCATGTTATATATGTTGTAAGACCAGCCTACTATGTAGCTTATCAGTCTGCAATGGTCACACAGCGGCCTTTCCTTATCGTTTGTTAATTGAACTTGACATGAGACCGCTGATAGTCCCTCCTGTCGTTCTCGCGCACGCTATGCCTAAATTGTTAAAAACAATTGACAAATTTGATGCTTTCTCTAAATTAAGACATCTGATTGCAATGGTGCAATATTCATTCGGTTGACTTTGTTATGCCTATCGAGGCAACACTTGGTGTGAATAATTTCGAGTAAGTATAAGGCAGCAATGAGCCTTTTTCTATCATTAGGAAAACACAACCCAGAGACAGGATGAGATCCGTGACGGATCCCAAGCCTGGCTCCCCTGAGGTATACACATTTCTTTGATAAGGAGGGACTGTCGGCAGGTCTAGACGGACGACCACCACCAGTCTCTTGGGAGACCCCCATCCCATCTGGAGGAGAGACCACTGCCACCATGGTCTTGGGTTTGGTCTAGACCATTACCAACCAGCCTGGGACCAGCCCCCAGCTCCTATACCCATGGGTAACAATAAAGTTGTGGAAAGCAGCAGCGATTTTGTCTCATGCCTGGGCCCTTGTACCATCAAGCCTTGCCACACATCACAGATAAAAGACAAAGGATCAATTCACCTGCTTTGTATTTTTGTCCTTCTTGGAACTCATTTTGTGAAGCGAATAACTGCACTCTTACAAGTCACCTGTTCTCCAGTGGAGAAACTCAGCAATGCAAAGCAAGGGCAACAGCTGTGTATGCAAGGGGGTGCTACAGCATAAAGTCTGAGGCTCCATGCCCCAGAGAGGAGCAAAGCTGGCAGCCCAGTCTAGTCACCACCACTCTGTGAACACTGTGGGCGGACTAAGCAGCCTAGTCAGATTAGCACAGCTCCAACAGGAGATACATGACCACTGCACTAGCTAACAGCTAACGACCCAAGCCATGGGTTTTGCTACTCTGCCTCTCTGGGTGCAGTGTCACAGACAGGAAATCTATGTAACAATTTCCTGGGATTGCAAAATTAATTAGCATGGTGTTTGGCATACAATGTGCACGATCTCTTCAACTTCAAGCCATCATGTTTCAGTGTATTTTAAAATGCATGGAGTGCATGTCATACTAAAACCATTCAGTTCTGTATTAAAAAAACATACTAAAATACTGTAATAATTTTTCAATACCCTTTCTCTCTCTCTCTCTCTCTCTCTCTCTCTCTCTCTCTCTCTCTCTCTCTCTCTCTCTCTCTCTCTCCCTCCCTCCCTCCCTCCCTCCCTCCCTCCCTCCCTCCCTCCCTCCTCCCCCCCCTCTCCCTCCCTCTCCCTCCCTCCCTCCCTCCCTCCCTCCCTCCCTCCCCTCCCTCTCCCTCCCTCCTGTCTCCCGTCCCTCCCTCCCTCTCTCTCTCTCTCTCTCTCTCTCTCTCTCCTCTCGGTCTCTCCTCTTTTTCTCTCCTCTCTTTCTCCTCTCTCTCTTCTCTCTCTCTCCTCTCACTCTCCTCTCTCTCTCTCTCCCCTCATCTCTCTCTCTCCCTCCCTCTCTCTCTCTCTCTCTCTCTCTCCCTCTCTCCGCTCTCTCCTCTCTCTCTCTCTCTCCCTCTCTCTCTCTCTCTCTCTCTCTCTCCTGTCTCTCTCTCTCTCTCTCTCTCTCTCTCTCTCTCTCTCTCTCTCTCTCTCTCTCTCTCTCTCTCTCTCTCTCTCTCTCTCTCTCTCTTCCTCTCCAAGAACTAGGAATGTATCAAGCTGACAGTCATCCTTATCTACAGCAGGAAAAGATTAATGGCACTGTGTTTCCTTGTAAAACGGAGACTCCAGTCAACGATTGCTTCATTTTTTTAAATCCTCTCTGCAAGCTGCATAATGATGAGTAAATTTTGCAGGTGCATACTTGGTTTCCTGGATTGTAGATGGGGTAAAAATAAACTAATTTTAAGCAATCAGTGTACTAAGCAATTTCAGTGCAATTGATCTAATCAAACTTTTGCAAGGGTAAGAATCCAAAAAGATCTGGGACATGTTTTTCAAAATAACGTCTTAGGAATCATGTGTTTTTCCCACCCCATAGAAAATGTGCTGTTACCATATGGCCTAAGTAAATGAGAATATTTAAATTTTCAAGGGAGATAACTCCTTCAACCTTACAAGTCTTACCCTTGTCTGTCATTGCACCTGCTGACTAATTGTACTGCCTTCCTGTACAATGTGTACATTTAGATAGTTTGTGTACATTTAATAGAACCATTACATTATCAGTGGTCATTTATTTTCCCAAAACATTTTTATCTGTGTCCCCCCACCCCCACCCCCCACCCCCAAAGGCATAAAAACTTTTCTAAAAAATAATGCTTACAAACCATTAAATAGCTTGTAAAACCAAGGTACATAAATATCCTAATTGATGGTGGCTGATAACTTGGTTTCTGCAGCTAATCTGGCAAGAAAATACCATCAGATTGTAGACATGTATACTGAGGAGGCAGATTGCAGCTGTATAATGTAAGCCCACTTACTGTAGTGTGAAACAGGTCAGTGAATCTTGTATGTGTTTCAGCTTCTTCCATCAAACTGCACCACTCGCACTCAAAGAAATTCTCACTGTCTACACCCCCGCTAGAAATAACCGTTCAGCTGCAGACACCTAAACGTTAAATGTCCCCCGTCGCAAAAAGAAAACCCAAGGACAGCGAGCTTTTTCTTACATCGGCTCTGTAACGTGGAATAGCCTACCTTTCCCTGTCCGTCACTCTGATCCCATGTCCCAGTTCAAAACCTTCCTAAAGACACATCTGTTCCGGTCAGTCTTTTCTGACGAGCAGTGAGGTGCTTCACAAGGCGCCTCTCTTAAGTTTCGTGTTTTGTTTATTGCCTGCTATGTTAATTAATTGTATTGTATTTAACTCTTCTTTTAATTCAACTGTACAGTGTGCGAGTGTTGGAATGCTTTGTATGAGTGTGGACTTTTCATTGTAAACACCATGAGCTTGCCTATTAGGGAAGGTATGTGCGTATTAATAATCTGTATTATTATTATTATTATGTGATGAACAGTTAAATGTAGTTAGTGACGTGCAAGAAACAGATTTAAACAATGTTGTAAACAAGAAGGGCAAAGCCCATACAACTCACATGCTTGACCTTGACCTTTATATGACCTTGACCTTCAGGTGACCTTCAAGGTCAAGGTCAAACAACTAAACCTACCAATGACATCATACACTAAAAAATGCTTTACACTTTTTTCCTACCAAAATACATGTGGCCTTGACACAAGGTCAAGGTCATCCAAGGTCATGCAACACAAAGCTGTTAATTCAAGACATAGGAAGCACAATGGTGCTTATTGGCACTTTCTACCATGAGATATGGTCACTTTTAGTGGTTCACTACCCCATTTTGGTCACATTTCATAAGGGTCAAAGTGACCTTAACCTTGATGATATGTGACCAAATGTGTCTCATGATGAAAGTATAACATGTGCCCCACATAATTATTAAGTTTGAAACAGTTATCTTGCATAGTTCAGGATCAAGGTCACTTCAAAATATGTATACAATCCAACTTTGAAGAGCTCCTGTGACCTTGACCTTGAAGCAAGGTCAACCAAACTGGTATCAAAAGATAGGGCTTACTTTGTCCTATATACCATATATAGGTCAGGTATCCAATCTCAAAAACTTCAGAGAAAATTGAGAAAATGTGAAAATTGACTGTTTTTTAGACAACATTTATGGCCCCTGCGACCTTGACCTTAAAGCAAGGACAAGTCACTATGTATGTTTTTTGAGGCCTTGTCATCATACACCATCATGCCACATTTGGTATTGATAGACTTAATAGTCTCAGAGAAAAATCCAACGTTAAAGTTTTCGGATGACCGGACGCCCGGACGGACGAAACGGGTGAGTATATAGACTCACTTTTGCTTCGCATGTGAGTCAAAAACAGACTGTAACAGTGTACAAATGACAGAAGCTGTGCAACAAGTAGCACAAGAAGCAAACAGTCTGGTTGGCTACAGCTGTGAAGAGTAGGCAGAGGGACCCCATACAGAGGGGAGGTAATTCTTGTGTTAGTCAGACAGTGTATGTAAGGAGGAGAAAGTTACATAGTACCTGTTATATGTAAGGAGGAGAAAGTTACATAGTACCCGTTATATGTAAGGAGGAGAAAGTTACATAGTACCTGTTATATGTAAGGAGGAGAAAGTTACATAGTACCTGTTATATGTAAGGAGGAGAAAGTTACATAGTACCCGTTTTAACATGCAGAGCAAAGCCCTGCAAGACACAAACAGGAAAAATGTGGGACCATAGGCATTGCTTAAACCTGCCACCTTTCTGCTAGAGCCCCTCATGCTCTACCAGCTGAGCTACCACAGAGAGAGGAGTGGGTATGTTAGTACCTGTATGGAGGAGAGGGAGTTGGTGCGTTGGTGGAGGGTCTTTGGATGCGGAGGGTTGATGGCTTGATCATCGGCGCTGCCATTAACCTCTAGGGCTTTATGCTGCAGGGCTGCCCGGGTCAGCTCCTTCACCTCCTTGAACTTCTCGATGAACTGCAATGGTGAAATATCAATACATTCTCCTTGAACTTATCGATGAACTGCAATGGTGAAATATCAATACATTCTCTGTGAACTTCTCGATGAACTGCAATGGTGAAATATCAATACATTCATGAACTGCATCAAACACAGTATAATCTTTTCTACGAAGAGCAACCAAGTACATGCCTAAATGAAACAACCATATCTTCTCCATGGACTGAAGCCACCACAATGTGAACAAATCCTCAAACCGCAACAACGCAGGGTACAGCTGCAGGTTGACAGTATTCACACTTCACATGCACAGCTATTCACATGTGTGAGGTCTAAACTGATCTTGGGCCTCTGGTGTCAAAGAAGAGCTAACTGACCCAAGCTTTTCATCAATGTTTCTTCCCATCAACTTTCACATGTAGATGTGCAGTGCATTTCAGGCCTGATGCACTGCAAGTAATGCTCCAAAAGAATGTATTGTTTAATACATCACACTGCATTAGACTACGATAATGCCAGAGCTTCTGTGTGTGAATTGTCTGAATTATTATTCCATGTGAGTCCAGTGCTGAGGAACAATTTTCTTTAGAGCTGAGGCATATCATATGTGTGGGAACATTATCAAAATTAAGAGTTTAGCATTTCAACTGCATTGTCACATTCCACTCTGTTGCACTCGTGCACTACAGTGCGCACCGACACACGCAGAGATGCACTAAAATGCTTACAAAAGAAGACACGTGGACAAACATCTCCAAACATGTAAGTGGAGTGTGTGTGTGTGTGTGTGTGTGTGTGTGTGTGTGCGCGCATGTGTGTGTGTGTGCATGTGTGTCTGTGTGCATGTGTGTCTGTGTGCATGTGTGTCTGTGTGCATGTGTGTGTGTTTGTGTGTGTTTGTGAGTGGTCACCATTCATTCAGTCATCACACAACCTACAGCAATGAAACTTGCCACATATAGTACTCAAGTAGCAGTCAAGAAGGTCATAGACTACCCAGGTGTGTGGTAGTGACAACAGGGGCTGTCAGTCAAGAAGGTCATAGACTACCCAGGTGTGTGGTAGTGACAACAGGGGCTGTCAGTCAAGAAGGTCATAGACTACCCAGGTGTGTGGTAGTGACAACAGGGGCTGTCAGTCAAGAAGGTCATAGACTACCCAGGTGTGTGGTAGTGACAACAGGGGCTGTCAGTCAAGAAGGTCATAGACTTCCCAGGTGCGGTAGTGACAACAGGGGCTGTTTTTTAAGCATAGGCCAGTGTCAACAGGTCTCAACATTTTATAGCCTTTACATCTGCAGACACAGCGACTATAACATTTTGACATATTTGACACCTGCCTCTGCTAGCAAGCAGGGCAGCTGGCCTCTGGAGGTGGTCACCAGGTGTTAGAGTTAAGGCTGTATCCCGGGTAGACAAGCAAAGCAATGGCCATTCGGGATGCCTAGTTCAAGTGCCTCTACACAGAAAGGGGAGGAAAGGGAGAAATGGAGGAAAGGGAGGTGGAGGAAAGAGATAGGAGGAGGAGGAGGAGGAAAGAGAGAGGAGGAGGAGAGAGGGAAAAGGAGAAAGAGGGAGGGAGGAGGAATACAGAGAGGAGGGAGGCAGGAGGATGGATGGATGGATGGATGGACAGATGGATGGTGTTTTAAGGCCCATTAAGCCTTTGAAGGCTATGTAAGGCCATTAAGCACAAAAATCACAGTCTTGTTGAGTAAGCACAAATCAAGTCACAATATCCGTATTTATTCGCCTCTTAAAAATCATGTAGAGAGACGCAGTGGGTCAATTCTACACCCCAAACCCACAGGGGAAGCAGGAGGAGGAAGGGGGATGGAGGGAGGAGGGGGTGGGGGAAGGAGGAAGAGGTAGCCGGCAAACCATGCTATCATCTATTTCCATATTCCTCTCTCCCTCTCTCTTTTTTTTAATCATTTTCATTTTCCATACACTCAGGCCTCTTTTTCCAAACTCCTGACATCTTGCACATCTTTGCATGGGTAAATTGTCTTTTTTCATAACCCTAACAGCTTCCATACTCTTCCTATCTTTTCTATCATTTTACTCTCTGAACAATCAGTCATCTTTGTGCATACTCATGTGTAGTGGATGTAGTGGACAATATATAAGTCTGGTCAACCCTACACACCTCCATATTGTTCATCTCTCATGCTGTGTCTGTGCAAATCCACACACAATAGTACTGCGGGCAGGCTGTGAAGTGAAGACACACAGCCTGTGTGAGAAAAGCAGCCATGAAAACAGCATGGACTGCTGCTAAAGAGCTAAAAGCCAGTCAAATCTGCTGAGTGCTGAGTCTTGGCATCAGATAGGTGGGACTACAGTAAACTCCACCTCTGGGCATTTCACTACACCATTTTTTTCCAGGGGAAAAATGTGCTGGTTTTCTGTATCTGAAATGACTGGATACAGACATTAATATATTACTGCACTTTAACGTATTTTCCCCTTGGATCAAATTCTGTTGATTATCAATATTCCAGAGATTTCATCTAAAAATTATACTGAAAATTTTCCATAACTGTTGGCGAGCTTAGGACAAAATTGCACACATATGTTTGTGCATCTCCCATAAAGTAAAAACTAAAGCAAGTCTTCAAGAACTGTACTGTGACTCAGACAGACGGACGGATGAATGGACGGATGGACGGATGGATGGGGATGGATGGACAAATGGACGGAGTCAGACAGACAGACAGACAGACACATATATGCACAAAGGCATAGGTATATACAGGCGACAAGAGAAAGAAGCCAAAACGATATATGCACATCCATGCCTGAACACACACACACACATACACACACACACACACACATACACACACACACACACTCACACACACACACACACACACACACACACCACACACACACACACACACACACACACACACACACACATACCCCATTATGCTGAGGAGATCAGGCTGGGCGGGCATTCAGTAGCTAGCGGACAGGACAGATCAATGAAATGCGGGTCCAGACACACTGACCCTGAGGAGGCAGACACACATACCTTGCTCAGCTCGCCCTCGGAGAGGAAGCCCAGTCCATACACGGTGTTTGCTCTGGCGTCGGACCACTGTCCGAACTTCTGTGAGGTCTTGGTGAATGTCATGTTGGGGGTGACGGTGCTGTTAACAATGGCCTGGAGTAGCAAGCCAAACAGGCATCAGACAATGAGGCAGGGAGAGTTATTAACTCATGCGTGACACTAGCAATAATGATATGATCCCACGCGCTGATCAAAGTGGTTGTCAATGTGCAGGCTCATATGATGCATGCATTTACATAATTTTCCTTCTTGTAAGGGGAATGTTGAATTCAGAGGACTAGACTTACTTTTAAAGCTTAAGTAATTTTCTTATATGATTTTTCAAAATACATATAACTTCCTGTGATTCCAGGGATAAGACACTCTAAAAATGGGGATCTTGAATAAGTTAAAGATAAAACACAGAGTTTGAAATAAGGCTTCCAAGGAGGGGTAAATTTGTTTGGGATATCATGGATTGGTAAGAGGTAGTAAAAAGGAAAGGAAAAGAAAACAAACACACACTCTCTCACACACACACACACACACACACACACACACACACACACACACACACCTCTCTCTCTCTCTCTCTCTCTCTCTCTCTCTCTCTCTCTCTCTCACACACACACACACACACACACACACACACACACACACACACACACACAAAGAGGTATGGACAATCACAATTACTCTGAAGGTGTGGTGTTTGAGTCTCACTTCTACCTGCCTACAAACCCAAGACAGACATAAAGACACAGTCACTCAGGCAAGTACACACACTGATTTGCATGCACATGTAGTCACTCCTACACAAATTCACATACACCTGGACAGCCATTCATTCATGAAAACCAATCATCAGACTGATTTGCATGCACATGTAGTCACTCCTACACAAATTCACATATACCTGGACAGTCATTCATTCATGAAAACCAATCATCAGACTGATTTGCATGCACATGTAGTCACTCCTACACAAATTCACATATACCTGGACAGCCATTCATTCATGAAAACCAATCATCAGACTGATTTGGTGGGCAACAAGTCTGATTGAGCAGAAATAAGTGAATGAAATTTAGGAAAAGATGTTGATTCTGGGCAATATAGTGGCAGGTTGCATTCTTCATTCCATCTTTCAGGGTGCACATGTAGATACAAAAACATGATATAATCTAACCAAAAGAATTTGCAATTCAGGTGCCCAGGAATGTTCCAAACAAATCTTGAATTGATATCAACTGATGTGGGTGATGCAGCCTGTCAGCAAAGCAGATGCTTCCTTCTAACTTTGGTGTATACATGTATATGGCTTTATTCTAAAGCCTTCCCCAAAAATTCTGTAACCCTGACATCTGCAGACATATTAACATATCACATCATCATGAAAACATTGGATCATTAAGGAAAAATATTATTCTTAACACTGTCAGAAAAAGTAGTAAGCTTAGCAAATCCAAATTCACAATCACCATTTTCTGATCTGCACCTCAGTCAACCAGAACAAGTATACTCACAATCATGTGTTCTGATGGAAGAAAAGCAATCACCACCACTGAGCAAACAGTGAAAACACTGACTGCACTCTCTCCTGATCAAGGACACAAGGTGCACTCACTCTCTCTCTCTCTCTCTCTCTCTCTCTCTCTCTCTCTCTCTCTCTCTCTCTCTCTCTCTCTCTCTCTCTTTCTCTGTGTCTCTGTCTGTCTGTCTGTCTGTCTGTCTGTCTGTCTGTCTGTCTGTCTGTCTCACTCTCTCTCTCTCTCTCTCTCTCTCTCTCTCTCTCTCTCTCTCTCTCTCTCTCTCTCTCTCTCTCTCTCTCTCTCTCTCTCTGCCTGCACCAGTTCCTGTAGAGTGCTGGGCTGCAGCAGGAGACAAACAGGAGGTGAGAATCCCTCTGCCAGCCAGACTCCACAGCAAGCAAGGCAGGCAGCGGCGGCCTCTACCCCCTCCCTGCAAGTGTTTGCTGTCGCCCGCCTGCAAATTCCTGTAATTACCCAGACCTCGACTGCGCGGGAGCAAAGATGACGTCCTCTCGTTCGTCCCTTTGCGACGTCTTCTAGACACACAGAGCTTAACACCCCCCTCGCCCCTCCCCCCACCCCCCGCCCCCCGGGCCATAGGGTCTAACCCCCCGCCCCCGTGTACCTTGGAGCCCTCCACGCTGATGATGCGGTAGGAGTTGCGAGTGCCGTCATAGTAGAAGGAGACGGCCACAGCTTGCTTGCTGGATGGCACCCAGTTCTTCTTGGTCTCGGGGTCGATCTCGAACACATGTGCCTTGGTGGAGAAGATGGGCTGCTCCCTGGAACATCAACACAACGCCTGTCACCACGGGTGCAGCCCCGGATCCCGTCACAGACCCTCATCTACCAACAAACGGGAATATGTGATCCTGCAGGGGAAAATCCGGCGTAACTTGTGCGACGCTTTTTCTTATAATAACAGGCAAAATAAATCAAAGAGTCCCTAACTAAGCAGATATTCATCTCAAACAATAAAAATGCAGCATATATATTAGCTGGATTCCATTTTTTGCATGTTGTTTCTGACATTTTGATTTCTATTATGGCAAGAGAAAAAGATAAATTTTCTGAGTTACACCTGGTTTTCCCGTGCAAGGTGATATATACTACGTTAAAATGTCAACAGAAAAAAAACTTCGAAGGAGAAATGGCGGGAAATCAGTATAGCTGTACATTGAAGAGTTCTGCAAGCCTCAGCCTGT
>JAWQFJ010000260.1:32500-35000 GCA_034096865.1 Theodoxus fluviatilis | reverse complement strand
TTGACTTGAAGAAAACAAATATTGTCACAGAGAGCTACGTTCTGAGGCGAATCACGTCTTGAAGTCGAGGAATCGGTTCTTGTGAGATGAGGATGTCATGCTGTTCTTCGATCAAGACAATATTGGAACTACCAAGACGACAGTTCTTCACAAGGACGCTACAAGGAGAGTGACCTTTTCACGAGTTTCTGGGTCAGTCTGCCAAACAGCCTGCAGATACCAAGCGCAGCATCGCTATTCCGTCGCTATCCTCCCTCTTGCAAGCACGTAGGGACGTCCACCGTATTCTGGACATGCGAGGTATCGGCACATTTGGAGCTGTTTGCTGTGCTCTTGTTTGTGGAATGCTTTCCCTCCACTCTATGGGCGCCCTGCGTTGTCAGCGAGCACGCTGGGGAGGAGAGAAGAGTTTCCCGTCCCAGACTCGAACAGTGCCCTCTCTGTTGAAAGCTTAGCTCTTTTCACTGTGTTTGTCGCATTTCTGCATCCATGGGAATCGTCACTCCATGTGGTATATGTTCAATGCACACCACATCCTTCAGGTACACCCAGCATCATTCCACAATTCCCCAGGTGGGAACAGCTCTCCGAAATCCCAACAGTTACCCGTCTCAAGCAGCTCAGTCAGCGTGTGACCAGTCCCAACTGCAGGATCAGTGTGACACAGATGTAACAAAATCCTCTCCCTGGATGTCAGTATTTCTTCCGTCACCAGTGGGAGGTCCAACTGACTGGGAGGCAGGTCTTCCCGTTTGTTTTGACCGGGTGACAGTCACCAATCACAGAGAGGCACGTTTGTAACAGCAGTCGAACTCGCAGACTCGCATGTATTCAGGAATACCTCTCTCAGGACAGCTGGCTGTCGAATACGAATACGGTGCCACCACGAGACAGCGGGCCTCCCCTCATTGACAAGCTTTCCCCGCCACGACAGGCTACTCCGCCTTTCCTGCAGAGGCGCTGCCACTACCACTACCCATGCTGGCAGTTGGAGGTCTCGTAGTCGATGTGGGGAGGAGATCTATGAGGAGGGGCTAGGAAAGGGGGGAGAGATATGGAGGGGGAGGGGCGGGAGCAAGAGAAATGAACAGAAAGGAGGAGAACAGCTCACTCAATCTGTTCAGCCACCGCAGCAAGGCCAGCAAGCCAAGGGGAGGTGGATGTATTATCAATGAGTTGGACGCGGGTGCGACAATCTCTCACTACTCCTGCAGACAGGAGGGCCCCACCGAACCAACGTCTGCAGTCAGGCGAGACGGCCACGTCTGGGATTCGCTGAAGAGGAGCTGAGAACTCCCATCAGACCGCCGGTACCAGTAGCAGTACCGCTTGATCCTTCCAGCAGCAGCGCTGGCCTTAGGGGTGCATCAAGGTATCAGCGCCCATCACACTTTGATCTACTAGACGCTCCGGGAGGCAAGTAAGAGGAATCAACTTAGATGCAGTACCAGAGAAGCGCAGGGGGAGCGAGGAAACTCGAAACTCGCATCCGACTTCAAGAATTCGGGAAGAGTAGGAAGCTGTCAGTTCTATCCACGTTAATCGGACACAGACACGGCTACAGGGAAGCCTGTCGTGATGCTCGAAGACAGAGAGGAGGGGAAGGAAGAAGAGGAGGAGGAAAAGGAGAGAATGATCCGTCACTCCGAATGCCTACAGAGGGAAAAGCGTGCAGAGAACACAATGGCGGCCCCAGTGTATCTGGGAAACTTTTAGCATCACATCTAACCTACCAAGCTCGCCCCCACCCCTCCTCTCCCTCCCCTTCCCCTCAGCGCCAGGTAGGGGGGTTATGGCGGGGTGGGTATGCTCCGGCTCCTTGGGAGAGAGAAGTCTACCGAAGGGCGAACCCAACGAACGGCTGAACATGAGGCTGTGGAGGGGATGAGGTGATCGTAGCAACAACAGGGGGAGGGAGAAAGGAGGTCGATAGTGATACAAGAAGAGGAAAGATGAGGGGGATTGGGAGGTGAGGGTTTAAGAAGATGCGGAGGGAGGTAAAGTGCGAAGGGTGGGTGGAGATAATGTGAAGAGAGGGGTGACAGGAAAGAAAGAAAGTGAAGATAGAGGAGAGGCAGATACAGAGAATCTTCACAGGAGATGATGGAGCGGAGTGGAGCAGCTGATGGCGAGGGGCTGATGAAGCAAATGGCGAAGTTGGAAGGAGGATTGAGCGAAAGATGTACGTAGAATGGCTTGCACTGCAAGAGCAGAGCAGATGCTATGGTTGTGACAGGTGAGGTACACAGGCCGAAGTAGCGTCGTTGCACCAGGAAGTGAAGAGGACAATATTTGCTGAGGGTCAGTAACACTATTGACCGAAATCTCCACCAGCCATTCTGTACTTTCGTAAACTGACCTGAAAACTTGGTATCATTATCGACTCCTTTTACCTGCTTGTAGGCCGTAGGAGGCAATATCTCGGTTTTATTATCGTTCTCACTGATTATGAAAGAGCCCGAAAAAAGTTTTCCTAAATGTCGCCGTCTCATAGCATCTT
>JAWQFJ010000260.1:0-27500 GCA_034096865.1 Theodoxus fluviatilis | reverse complement strand
CTTCCCGCCTCTGCGCCTGGTGAAGAGCGGCGGGCTTAGTCTTATGCCTGACAGCGCCAGCAGTGTCCCATCCATTACCCACTGCTCTCTGCAAAGCAACACGCTCAGGCCCAGAGTAGCAACATGTGCCCAAAGGAAGAGATCCAGACAACACTATACATGTCCTGTCTGTCCCTTGACTGAGCGGCCTTCTCCGATCACAGGACGAGGCGTTCGGCAAAGTGCAACTCTCTCCGAAAAGAGGCATGTAACAGGATGTAATGAAGTGGTCATCCACATGGGCGTGCTGAGGGATCAAGCCACACAACACAGGCATCAAAGCAGGGTCCCTCCAAGGGATGTCACGAGCTCCAACACGAGCTGCTTACAAGAGCCTCCAGTGTTTTGGCTGCACGCTTTGCCTGCTCATCCACCCTCGTGTCAAGTACAGCAGCATGCTGGACGTCAGTGTCAAGGTCATAAGAAAGGTCAGACGAAATGGCAGTATGTCACTTGGACAAGGTAAAGGAACATCGACAATGCGCTGTTCCAGCAGCGAGGACAGAAGGTTGGATGTACTTGTCAGAGAACTGGCTTGGGATCCAAAAGAACATCTCACTACTTGACCAACTAACTAGAATGTGTTCATTTCTAAAGAACTCCTTTCACAAGTTCCTTTTTTGTGGGGGCGGAAACACTTTAAGACCTCTGAAAACCGTCAGCCATCCCGTTTCCCAGGAAGTTTCATACTCTTCATATTAAAGGGACACCTTTCACAAGTTCCTTTTTGATGAACACTTTGGTGTCTTCGTAAAACCAGTGACCTTACAGAATGTGCGGAGTGCCTGGTTTGTACTTTATCAGAAACCGGCAATGGCGCGACACAAATATATTCCTCATCAAGTACAATTAAAATCGGTCACAACATTACAAAACCCGTCGTTGCTTTAGGCAGCATATTTTAAGGAAAAAAACAACACCAACCTCTCCTTCACGAAGAAACTGAACGATCTCCAAAGTAATGCAACTCTGTGTGTGTGTGTGTGTGTGTGTGTGTGTGTGTGTGTGTGTGTGTGTGTGTGTGTGTGTGTGTGTGTGTGTGTGTGTGTGTGTGTGTTTTTAAGCAACTTCAAGAACGTGGGCGCACGTGCATTTCTGCTTGACATTCTTCCACTAGTTGGAAACTGGAGGGAATGCGGAAAACCATTGCACAGACGCGCCACCCATTGCCGACACAACGAGAGCCGACATACGATGTGGGACGCAACCCACGCGGGAAAGTGCCTCGCACGGAGCGGCAAACTACTTCTTCCTCAGGTCTTGTGGAGTCCACGGAAGAGAGCGTGACCTACAGTGCTGCGCTCTGTAATCAGGCCGAGTTCCTTCTTCCAGAACCTCACCATTTTTCACTTCAACCGACAAGTCTCGCCCTCCCCTACAGCCGTGCCCCTATGTCCAACACTAGCACGCCCCCCAAGCCACTGTAGCAGCTAAAGCTTCCGGAACAACGGAGCGGAGCAGCCGGGCGCGCTTCAGTGTTGGTGTGACTAAGTGTGTGAAGTCTTCAGGGTTTCTGCCAGGGTGTGACTGAGTGTGTGAAGTCTTCAGGGTTTCTGCCAGGGTGTGACTGAGCGTGTGAAGTCTTCAGGGTTTCTGCCAGGGTGTGACTGAGCGTGTGAAGTCCTCAGGGTTTCTGCCAGGGTGTGACTGAGTGTGTGAAGTCTTCAGGGTTTCTGCCAGGGTGTGACTGAGCGTGTGAAGTCTTCAGGGTTTCTGCCAGGGTGTGACTGAGAAAGTGAAGTCTTCAGGGTTTCTGCCAGGGTGTGGCTGAGCGTGTGAAGTATTCAGGGTTTCTGCCAGGGTGTGGCTGGGCCAGCTTGCCCCATGAAAGACACTGCTGCAATCAAGACGCTGGTCTCACTAGCAGGTGCAGTGTTCTACACATCCATTCTAGTTTACTAGAGACTTCGCCTACCTGCGAAAGTGTCTCTAGCACAGTTGACATCACGTGATGGAAGGTTTTCGTCCGAAATATACAAATGGAGGTCACACGAGAGGCTTGTGGGATTGCCGATCTGCTCCCTGACACACGCCGTTAAAGTAGTTCTAAGACTATTTCGCACAAAACTCTTAACTTACTCTTGTTGAGGCAATAAACAAGCGTTTATTCGATACAATAAAACGTTTGTGTTGAAATGGAAACAAGTTTTGACATCTGAATGATTTCTGTAAAATGTGGAGAGAAAAATAGTATCAGAACGAACTATATTTGGCGCAATGCTGTAATGCGAGGGGTCAAGCCTATTACGCATTCATTGCGAACTGCGCCAGAGTCACTACTGACTCGGGTTCACAGAATGCTACATGCACAGCATCGTTTCTGAAACTGCATTCTAGGGCAGGGTATTCGACTCGCATTGCTTCTCTCAATCTTATGATGATTAAACAGGTCTCTGTGCAGGCTGTGAATGCATGCCGTATCACGAATTCTTCATCATGCGACCATGAGCAACACTGGGAAGAAATGCTGGGTGACAAATTTTCCATGCAAAATACCGCTACCCACCAACGCGGATACTTATTCTACAAATAAGTTATAACGTTCAGTCCCTTATGTTAACGAGCAATTCTAAACAGGACGGCACCTCAAAACAACTTTAATTTGTACCACTTCGTTCTCTTAGGCCATTAAAGGAAGGGGACCGGAGGATAGGAGGTGTGTGTGTTTGTGTGTGAGTGTGTGTGTGTGTGTGTGTGTGTGTGTGTGTGTGTGTGTGTGTGTGTGTGTGTGTGTGTGTGTGTGTGTGTGTGTGTGTGTGTGTGTGTGTGTATTCGAGAAAGGGTGTAACATCAAGAAAACAAAGTACAGGAAAAGTGTTGTATAATCCAGGCTACAGAAAAGACTGACTACTGTATCAATCATAATATGCGACAGTGCGAGATGTTTTGTATATCAACTTCCCAAAGCAAGGTGTCCGATGCTCACTGATGAGGCCGTCAGTAGCTTCTCTCTGACAGCAGTCGGCGTAGGCAGGAATCCTTGTGGAGTGCGAGCGCGAGAATAAAAAAGGCAAGACAACTTAGCTATGTAACGAATCGAAAGAACCAAGGCAGCCTTTCCTGCAAGCCAACGTCTCATTGACCCCTTTCCTCTCACTTCGTGTTCCCGCTTTGCTTGTGCCGTCTTTCGCCGTAGGCTCGTGGCGTGCGGCTCTCCTCTCCATCTCGTGCGCTCGAGTACGTTCGTGTACCCGCCTGAGGTCCCACAGTTTTTCTATCCCGTGCCAAGTTTCAGCTCTGCACGAGGTATACGTCATTGTATGCACGTGCACGTAACGCGTGCATGTCTACGAGTACTAGAGTCGTAGATACGTGTATCGCCAGGTTGATTCGTGCTTAAACGTATCTGGCAAAGCAAAATGCTGAAGAGAGTTCATTCATAACCCACAAAAAATTCGAAATGTTAGTATTAGGGTACGGATTCTCTCTCTCTCTCTCTCTCTCTCTCTCTCTCTCTCTCTCTCTCTCTCTCTCTCTCTCTCTCTCTCTCTCTCTCTCTCTCTCTCTCTCTGCACTAGCAGGAAGGTCAGGGTTATGAAGATGTGGCCTCAAGCCAGCAGAGCGTCAGTATGGAGACCTGTTTGCCCCAAAGGGCTGCTGGCCCAACACCGCGGGGACGACCCCGTCCCTCTCACCTTCTGCATCGCGCCTCCTCCCCTAGTCCCTCCAGTCTCTTCATTCTCCCTCCTGCCCAAACTCCACCAACAAATGCGGATGTCTCCTGTCAAAACCACGCTTGTTTATTCATGGCAAATGCGGGTGAAGTTTCCATCGTCAAGTGACGACAGGGACGTACCACTTGTCAGACTATCGGCTCAATCCAATCTGCCAGTCAACGAGTCAGCCTGACGACAAGCAAAACTGGACATATTCGATACATCGTCTCAGTCTCAAGTGGCAATTCGTGCCCAAAAACCAGTTCCCAGGCCTATGGTTGTCTGCAGCACTGGAAACCAGAAGCTATGACGGTGAGAAACTGAGAGAGGCCAGAAGACTCCTATAGGTTCTGACTGTGAGCCGTCTTGACCGATTCTCTCAAGAGGTGAACTTGGTTTGCACACCCAACTCCAGTCCAGGAAGGATTATCTCCCGTCCCCTCGCCCCTCGGCCGATGTCACGACTTCGTGACAAACACAGGCAGCGCCGTGGATGGAATCGCGCATGCAGCCAAAGGAGATCTTGTGTCTGGAGCATCGCAAGGCAATTGGACACGTTCGACAAATCCTACTCTGAGCTTCGCAGACTGAGCGGATAACAAACTCGGCCACTTCCTATTTCCCGACGGATTTTAAGACCCGCGAATCCCTTCCTGGTTTTTCGAGGCAATTTCTCTCGCAGACGAATCCGTAGCAGTTGCTGGCTAGCCTCAACGAGTTCCACCGTGAGCCGCTACTTCAGAGAATCCCTAAATAACGTCCGTTAGTTTATTTCGGGAGATCGTAAAGCGTCAATGCAGAGTATTTTCATAGCTCAAGGTTAAAAAATTTCTAGTCTGGCAAAGGCAGGAACGAGGCTCAACAACGGATAGCCAATAATTATTTCACACAGGGCGGCAGGTGAAACCCCGTCGCCTCCCTTTTCATCAGCTCTGACAGACAATTTGGCGGAAGGGTGAGCTCACCGCAAAACAGGGAGACGTACTGCCGATAGCACGCACCATCCCCCCATAGGCATGGGAGGGAAAAAAATCCACAGAATCTCGCGCGAGATGAGATCGCCAATGCCAGATATTGGCCGTCGAGCCCAGATAGCAGGTCTAAGAAGACTGCAGTAGAGAAACTGACACATCTTCTGCACTTATCTTCCATCCAGGTTTAGACATGACCTCCGTTCAAAGCTACAAATGCCCCTTGAAATTCAAGGCACGAGAGGTTATTGTAGCAAGCCATCAATGTGTACTGCGCAGATAAAATCTGAGACACGAAGGAAGGCAGATAATGCATGTACCTGGCCACCAGCTCAGTGTTACAGCCAGTCTTCCAGGCACACACTGGGCTGCATCCTTCTACGCACATTTCGTTGCCTCCACACAGGGAAGCCGTGGAAGAAGCAGACTACAAGAGAACATGAAAAACGGCGGCAGACGGCAACAGACATTCTGGGCAGGAAGACACAGACAACGTAAGCAAGAATTTCGGCCGCAGAGACAGCCGCAAGCATAACATATCTCCATCCAAGTACAAATGGAGGATCTTTGATCCAACTTATGTACAAGTGGAAGAGAAGGCTCCCTTGCTCTTCCAGCTACTGTAGCACATAAAGCAAGAAAATGAAGGGCAAGGGGAAGGAAGCTGGCATTCTGTAGATAAAGCTTCCCCAGTAATCTTTCCCTGTTGCCACTAAAGGCATCTCTAGCTGATAAGGGGGTTTGGGAAAGCTGGAACTCCTAGATACAACTTCTTATCCTGTGCAAGTCTAACTTCATCTGACATGGAATTTCTTCCCCATCCCTACAACCATTTTCTTTTGAGTAAAGCCAATACATGAATGTAGTTCAAATCTCCTGAAATGCACAAAGCATATCGTGATTGCAATTCAATTTAAACACTTGTTTGAAAAGACAAAAATACATGTGCATGCATGCAAATACACACACAAACACCACCCACCAAACAAACCCGCCACTTCACACACACACCACATCCCCCCCCCTTCTCTCTCTCTCTCTCTCTCTCTCTCTCTCTCTCTCTCTCTCTCTCTCTCTTTCTCTCTGTTCGTATTAGATGAATATTACATTCAATAGTGTGCATAGAATGCTCAGAAAAACACTTTTAAATGTGCAAATATCTAATCCCCTCTTTGAAATGAGCCAGATGCATTGGCAAATGAAAACATGTCAGGGGTTTTCTGGCCCATTTGTCTCTAGTGTCCAACTCCCACCTGGGCTGCACAATTGCCAGAAAGCATCTGCAGATCAACGGGAGATGATGTTGTACAGACTGTAAGCCTCTGTGGGCTATGTAAGGTCATAATAGATCACGAAATTCACTACAACATGTTAGAGTACGATCACAAATCATGGTTTCCCTAGTTATTTGCCTCTAGCTAAAAGATTACAAATGTGTAGGGAGACATGGTGGGTCCATCTTTTACACACACACACACACATAATACACACATACACATTGTACACACACACACATAATACACACATACACATTATAGTATACACACATACACATTATAGTATACACACATACACATTATACACACATACACACCCCATATAATACACACACACACATACACACACACACACGCACACACACACACACACACACACACACACACACACACACACACTCACACACACACACTCACACACCAGTCCACAAAAGGAAGTTACAGGGAATGGTCTCCTTTGGAGCGCGCACTCAATAACGTTTTTGCTGTAGGCCTAAAAGTGAACAGGAATCAGGCAGGGGAGGTAACTCGAGCAATTTTACTCACAGCACCAGCAGCAGCTCCGGTACCTCCATGGTAGCAATGTCCAAGAAGTCCATGGCGTCAGCCTGTCCTTTGTGGATGTGGAGGCCCTCAGTTCGTCAGCCTTTTCCTTACTCAGTCAGTCAACCTTATCCTTAAGCACTCAGTCAGCTTGATTCTTAAGCAGTCAGCCAGCCGAATACTTAATCTGTCAGTCCGCTTGATCTTTAACCAATGTCAGCCTAAACCTTCAGTCAGTCATATTTTCACTCAGTCTAACTCTCAACCAGTCTGTCAGTCAGCCTTACCCTTACTGAATTCGGTCAGGCCTTGACTCTTTTATTCAGCCCTAAAGGAGGCAGACAGGCCTTCCATTGCAAGATAGCCAGACCTCTGTGAGTGAGTTAGACCACCAGTCAGATCTTCACTCAGGCAGTCAGACCCTTCATGGCACCATCAGTCAACCAAACCCTCAGTCCAGCAGACGTGTGTGTGTTCCGCCAATCCGACAGCCAGTCAGTCAGCCTGCCTTGCAGTCAGTCAGTCAGTCTCTCAATCGAATCGTCACTCAGCCAAGCCTTTTGTGGTAGGCATACAGTCCGGGAGTCAAGCATTCCAGGCAGTTTAGCAGTTCCTTCATTACCTAATCCAGCATCTACTCTACCAGTGACCAGCGAGCTACCCCGTCTGTTATAACTCATATGAGGCGGGCAGTCACTCAATCAGTCCGGGGGAACAGCCGACAGGCCAGCTCCACCAGTGACACGGCACGTCACTTCCTGTGGATGACTAGGTGTTCACCAGTGACAACGGCAACCAGCGCAGTGCTCTGAAGTCCAGTCAGTGCTCTGTAGTCCAGTCAGTGCTCTGTAGTCCAGTCAGTGCTCTGTAGTCCAGTCAGTGCTGGCAGGCGTCAGCGCCACCAGCACAAAGGAAAGGACGCGGCTTGGACAAAACACAGCGACTTTGCTATGCAGTATTGGCATGCGCTAAAGAATAGCGAAATGCTGTCGAGTGAGATGACCCCTTTGTCCAGCTCCCGTGAATCAGCAGCGCGCAACGCATTGCAGTAGATGAGAGAAGGGTATGCCCGCAAAATGCTCGGTTCTGTCACGACGAGTTGAAGCTGGGGGTGGCATTCGTCTATATATCAGGGTAGATCAAAGGAGATACATGGGTCAGAGACCATTGGTCGCAATTTTTCGTCGCGTTTCAGATTGGGGATTTGAAACAGTCGCTTTTACTGGCAGTGCATCACTTCTAAAACTACACAACAAGTGAAAGTTCTAGAATCCAACAGTGCAGCACTTCTCAAACAAAACTCTACCATCCGTGATTTCAACACTGCAGGCAATTTACTCTCGACTCCTTCACTTCAGCCTGCATATTGACATTAAAAAGTGGCATCCTCCACTGAAGTCTGCCGCCATTCCGTTGATTGGAACAAAATCCAAGCGACGCCTTCAAACAAGGGCGGGAATGGGATGACAGCCAAGCGGTCCACTCACTGCAGCCAGAGGTCCACCAGGGAATCGCTCTCTCCAGGCACGCAGAGGCCGAGGATGCAATCTAGGGAATGCCTGTCGCTCTCTTCCTCCCCTTTAGTGGGCTTCTCCAGTCTCATCCCTCACACCCTTTCCCCCTCTGTCTCCGTCTCAGGGAACGCAGGGTGAATGGGATGAACGTGAGGGCAAACAAACCACAGTTCATTGGCTGGTCTGAAATCCAGAGAATAGTCGTCAGGTCACGGACAGCCGCATCTGCGGCTGGTTGATGGATTTCCAGCTGACACTACCCCTGTCAGTCCCATCTAGCACTGCCAGCTTGACTGCAGCGACTGAGCGCGACACCTGCTGAGACTGTGACTGCAGAGGAGCAAAAGCTGCATTTGTCTGCAGGGGTCTCCCAGGGTAGGGCAGTCGCGCGAGAGCTGCACCTCTCTCATCAGCCCCCTTGACAAAGAGGGGGAAAGGGGGACAGGGGTGGGGGGTGGAGGAGGGGGATGACTTCTGGTCCCAACCACTGTGACGCAAGGGACGTCTGCTACTCTCACTGCACCTGGCAGTGCCCTCGGCAGGCAGGACGCACGGAAGGGAGCCGCGAAAAAGGGGACGGGGAGGTGTCGTGGAAAGTTCGAGGGGGATGGGGGTGTAGGGGGGATGGGGGTGTAGGGGGGTTGGATGGTGGTGCACACTTGTTCGTCAGCTGCTTTCCTTGCAAGAACCTAAGCTCGATCTGACGTCCAGCTCTGACAGAATGTCACAGTGACAGCAGGGCCCCGTGCTCTCTATCACTCGACCCCTACACTTTGACTTGCGAGTCCGCTCCACCACTCTCTAACATTTCGGGGGGAGGGAGAGAGAGAGAGAGAGAGAGAGAGAGAGAGAGAGAGAGAGAGAGAGAGAGAGAGAGAGAGAGAGAGAGAGAGAGAGAGAGAGAGAGATTTGTGCAGTTTCCCTTCAGATCACTGACAGTGACACTGAGGGAAGGTGGAATGGGGATCAAAGACGGCGAGAACTGACTGTCTGTCTGTCCACCCACACGTGCTACAGCTCTCACACAGGCGCCTCACACAGGCGCCTCACGCACAGCCGTGACAAATGCTGACGGGGAAATGAAGGGTTGACAAGAAAGCATGAAGCCTGAGGGAGTATAGGGGCAGACGAAAGCAGGAGAGGAAGGGAGAGGGGCTGAAGAAGGTAACAAGGGGGAAGGGAAGGAGGGCGTGTGTGTGTGTGTGTGTGTGTGTGTGTGAGTGTGTGTGTGTGTGTGTGTGTGTGTGTGTGTGAGTGTGTGTGTGTGTGTGTGTGTGTGTGTGTGAAAGGGGAAGAAGAGGCTTCTTCCCGTGTTTTCTCCTCAGTAACTTTTGAAGCACCTCCAGCATTTTGCACGCGCATTCTCTCCGCTCCTAGACAACATTCAAGCATCTCTTTTCTTTCTCTCTTTTCCTTCCAGTCCATCCCTTCCTCTCTCTACTTGCCCCCTTCTTTCTACTGCTCTCCCCTCTCTCTCAACTCCCGTCTGCATACACACACGGATCAAAACCATTCTTCAATCGGTTGATGACCCCATACAAAGTTCACCTTTCTTTTCAAGGCTCCATACAATGTCCGGTAATCTGATTTCACCGCTGTACGTCACGACACTTTGGTCTTTCTCTGCCTGCCTGCCTGCCTGCCTGCCTGCCTGCCTGCCTGCCTGCCTGCCTGTCTGTCTGTCTGTCTGTCTGACTGTCTGATTGCCTGTCAGTCTGTCTTTTAGTCTGTTTGCTTGCCTGCCTGTCTGTCTGTCTGTGTCTGTGTGTGTCTGTCTTTTTATCTGTCTGCTTGCCTATGTCTGTCCGTCCGTCCGTCCGTCCGTCCGTCAGCCCGCCCGTCCGTCCGTCCGTCCGTCTGTCTGTCTGTCTGGGTCTGTCTGTCTTTTTGTCTGTCTTTTTGTCTGCTTGCCCGTCTGTCTGTCTGCCTATGTCTAACTGTCTGTCTGTCTTTTTTCTGTCTGCCTGTCTGTGTCTGTCTGCCCGTCTGCTTGCCTGTCTGTCTGTCTGTCTGTCTGCTTGCCCGTCTGTCTGTCTGTTTGTCTGTCTGTCTGCTTGCCTGTCTGTCTGTCTGTCTGTCTGTCTGTCTGCCTGTCTGTCTGCCCTGTCTGTCTGTCTGTCTGTCTGTCTGTCTGTGTCTGTCTGTCTGTCAGTCTGCTTGCCTGTCTGTCTGTCTGTGTCTGTCTGTCTGTCTGTGTCTGTCTGTCTGTGTGTGTGTCTGCTTGCCTGTCTGTCTGTTTGCCTGTCTGTTGGTCGGTCTGTCTATCTGTGTCTGTCTGTCTGTCTGTCTATGTGTCTGTCTGTCTGTCTGTCTGTCTGTCTATGTGTCTGTCTGTCTGTCTGTCTGTCTGTCTGTCTGTCTGTGGTCTCCCTCTGCAGTCCTGTTCCTCAGCAGTAAACAGAGAGCAGCTCTCACCCACACGCGTGTCCACAGTTACCTTTCATCTCCACACTCCTTTCTCTCCCTGTGTCTCCCTACGTCTCCCCCTCCCACTCCTTTCCCCCACCTTTGACCCTTCTCCCTATGCCTTCGCCCATTATCTATTCTTCCTGCAAGCTCTCCCCTCCCCCACTCACCCCAATTTTTTTTTCTTCTTCTAAGGACAGCATCTGTCTTGGCCCTATCTCCACCCACATTTGTCTCAATAGTGCTTCTTTTCCCCCTTCTTTTCCATTCCCTTCATTCTCTACAATCACCGCATCCCCCCCCCCCCTTCTCCCAGCACCCCCCCCCCCCTTCCCCCAGCACCCTTACCCCTCCCCACTGGGCTGCCTGTGTCTGTCTGTTAGTCAATCAAGGACTAGAGTGGAGGTGTCTAATTGACTGCCAGAGTTTCTCCGTCTTGCTTCAGCTGTTTTTGTTTCTGTCTCTCACCATTGAAGTGAGATTCAAGATTGTAAACACATTTCCTGTTCTCTCTCTCTCTCTCTCTCTCTCTCTCTCTCTCTCTCTCTCTCTCTCTCTCTCTCTCTCTCTCTCTCTCTCTCACACACACACACACACACACACACACACACACACACACTCCCCCTTCTCTCTCTCACCCCCTTCTCTCTCTCACCCCCCTTCTCTCTCTCACCCCCCTTCTCTCTCTCACCCCCCTTCTCTCTCTCTCTCTCTCTCTCTCTCTCTCTCTCTCTCTCTCTCTCTCTCTCTCTCTCTCTCTCTCTCTCTTGCTAAGAACATTTTCCTGCTCTCTAAACTGAGGCATTTTGTCAACACCGATGCATGCGCAATGTTTTTTCACGCACACATAAATTCCCATATTAATTTTGCATCTGTTGTATGGGATGGCTCCATGGCAGTGCACTTGAACAAGATTAAATCACTGTACAGACGAGCTGCCAAGCTTATTATTTCCGACTCAACATTGTCTACGGATGAAAAGATCAGAAATCTTGGCTTACTACCCTTCCAAAAACACCTCGTCCTCAATAAATGCATCCTTATGCACAAAATTGCTCATTCACGAGCACCGAAGTATCTTACTGATCTCTTCATTCGTCCCCAAACAAGCCATTCACTATCTCGCAACACTTTCATTCTACCACAACCTAGAGTAGACATTTTCAAAGGCAGTATTACATATTCAGGTGTTATGATATGGAATACACTCCCATTGCACCTAAGGAACAATACTTCCATGAAGTCTTTTAAAGCATCCATATGTGATTATCTATTCAGATGATCTCACTGTTGTCACCTGTACATATGACACATATTTGCTTGAACTGACAGTTGTCAAAGGCATCTACTAAAATCTTTGTCATTGTTGATCATATTCTTCATCTTACAAACTGCTGTTCATAGATTAGCTACTGTGTATTTTTTCTTATCTATCCATGTTTTCATTTCTTTATGAGCAAGGACAATTTGTAAGATAGGCAGAAATGCCTAAAATTTCATCCTTGATAAATAAAGAATCAATCAACCTCTCTCTACTATTTGATAAATTTGGATATAATATTATAAGTGATTCTGATACAATCAGAGGCGGTAAACTACCACGGGGTCATACCTGCATAGCTGAATGAATATGCTATTCATACCATCTCAATGGCTGTAATATAATATCTATTTTGACATTTTCTGTACATATGAATATCTGAATGTTTTAATCTGATGCATGTCACTTTAAACCAAGTTGGCTCATCAGATGAAATAAAATCAGCCAGTCAATCAGTCAGTCAGTCAGTCGGTCTCTCTCTCTCTCTCTCTCTCTCTCTCTCTCTCTCTCTCTCTCTCTCTCTCTCTCTCTCGCGCGCGCGCGCTCCCTCCCCCGGCGAAATGACATTCTAGAAATTTCTAAAATTCTAGAACATTCTAGAACATTCTAGAATGTTCTGGAATACATTTGATGGAATAATTCTAGAATTCTTTAATTCCAGAATAATTCTAGAAAATTCTAGAACATTACTTTTTCTTAGAATATTTTTCTAGAACAAGACCATTCAAAGAATATTATAGAAAATAGTAAATAAAACGATATTTAAAAAAAGAAGTGAACAATAAAGCATTTAAACACACACGCAAGACACTTTAGTGATCACACACAGAATATAAGATTTAGTGTTAAATCACCTAAAGTTCATTCACAGTTCTTAATTGTCCACAATTTTCATTTTCTGATCACAGAACAGTTCTAATCATAACTCGCTGAGTCGCTCACAGTTGCAGTGTGCACATTTCTTTGCAATACACAATAGTGATCTTGATTAAAACTCAGAATTTAATAATAGAGCAACTAGTGTTTGTCACGGCCCGAGTGGATGACTACTGATGGGAATTGTAGTCCCGTGCGATCATGGATCCAATATACAATGTCCATGGGAGCGACTGAATTACGCGTCTGATCATACCCTCGCCTTATTTACGTCAAGATCTAAAAATAGCATTAGCAAACGGAAGTGGCCGACTTATCGCAATGCCTGCTGGGAAGCAGAGAGACCGCGCACTTAGATCGCTTTCAAACTTGTGCGTTTGATCGAAATCGGACCAGTTTTAGCTGTGATCGAAATCGGACCAGTTTTAGCTGTGTTGTGGTGATTTTTGTCGAGATTTCGACTGACGTTCTGACTTTTTTCGCGTCATGGCCGAAGGAAGCGACATGGATGCTGATTTTGACGATGTCTGATGCGAGAGATGTTGGAAGAGGAATCGTCGGAGGAAGAGTTTCTAGGCTTCCAAGGATCGTGGCAGACAGAAAATTTTCGTTCTCGTATGCGACACGCCTTTCGACGCGCTCAAGGAGTAAAGATTGACATCCCCTCGGACGCAAAACCTCTTCATGTCTTCTCTGATCTTCACAGACGCGATCATGCGCGATGTGGGAACGCTTGTGACAGAGACACATCGGTATGCTGAGAGAGAGAGAGAGAGAGGAATCCACCTCCTACCAGCTCCAAGTGGGCACTTGTGACAGTTCCTGAGATTAAAACTTTCATCGGTCTCTCCATCGCAATGGGTGTGCTTCGCTTGCCTGAGAAGCTAGATTTTTGGCGACAGAAGTGGCTTTTCCGTCGACGTAGTTTTCGAGACTAAGTTCCCCAAGGCAATCGAGAGACAGATTCCTTTCTCTGTGGCTGTACCTGCATCTACAATTAGGTCCCCAATAACTTTCTTCACTGCTCACAAGAATTGCAAGGTATGAGGTACAATTATGAAAGGGATTTGATTGATAAAATCAGTTGGATGGAAATTGGTGATTCAGATATGATCTGAATCTCTGATGTGTGCAGTTGTTTCAAACACCATCTGATGAGTACCATTTCAAAATCTGTATTAAATAATCTACATTTAACAGAGATTGGTTTGGTTTTTTTAACTAAATATTCTGTTTGAATGTTTTTGCTAAACAATTCCAAAATACTCTCATACCTAATTATTCTTCTCAATAATATAATTATTGTTCTTGAATTGTTCCAGAATGTGCAGTCAGTTTTCTGGAATTTCATCTTGAATTGTTCCAGAATTATCTGTCAGTATTCTATAATATTCTGGAATAACATTCCAGAATAATCTGGAATAATTCCAGAATTATTCTAGAACTGTGTTTCCTTCTTCGTCTGTAAGGATTCTCTTGAATTCTCATTTAACCTTCTGTCATTATTCCAGAACCTTGGACTTTGGTTCCAGAAGTCATATTCTAGAATATTCTGGAACATTTCTAGAATTGTTCTGGAAATATTCCAGACCGTTTCGCCGGGGTCCCTCCCTCCATTGCTCACAACAGTATTCTTTCATCTGCCCTCCCATCCCTAGCATCTCCCTAGTGCTCTTCTGGCTACCCACCTGACGGTGGTGGCAGAGGACAGCAAATAGCCAGTGGCCAACAGACTGCTGGGCATGGACACACAGTCAGTGTGAGGCAAACAAGCACTGGACAGAGGGAGTGACCCTTGTGAAATACTGGACGCTTGCCTCAAGTCCCAGATAGTTCATTTGACAGTGGACCACCCCACCCCTGCCTTAATGCAAGATTAGTCAACAACTCCTGTGCTTGTGTCAGATGCTGGCCATTTGTATGCCATGGGATTAACTGCAAGGATTCAAAGAGTCATGTGCAAGAAAAATGTGCCTGGACACACACATATGCATGCATGTGCATGAACACACACACACACACACACACACACGCACACACGCAAACACACACACACACACACACACACACACACACACACACACACACACACACACACACACACTCCTGCCCATTACTGATAATTGTGATCATGTACAGATGGTTCACCACACTTATTTGCATCAACACACACACACACACACACACACACACACACACACACACACACGTACACAAGCACACATACATGCACATGCATGCATGCACACACACACACATGTACACATGTACACTCAAGCACACATACATGCACATGCATGCATGCACACACACACACACACACACATGCAGCCCCTTCTGCTGTGCACACTGCACCTTCAACATTATGCACAGGTACTGAGGGAGGCAGTGAATGGCAAGAGAGAGACAGGAAGCCTCTCCGTTCCTTTTGACATGGGGACAACAGTTACATCTGACAAGCTAATTCTCCACTGCCCCTTTTTCCAGGTAACAAGAGGTAATTTTCCTCTAATGGCCTGCACTCTTGAAAGGTCACTGCCATGACCCTTGCAAAGAACTGCCATGTTGCATCCTGTCTGTCAAATGTCAGCTCTTACAAGCAACCAGCATGTGATCTGGGTCTGGATGCAATTGCAAGGTACCTCTGCAACATCATGCACACACAAAAAGAGACTGAAAGAGGGAGACAGAGAGCAAGGCACTTTCTGGGATGGGGGTTGGGTGGGGTGGGGGGTGGGGGTGAGTGGGTGGGTGGGGGGTGGGGGTGAGTGGGTGGGTGGGGAGAGAGAGAGAGAGAGAGAGAGAGAGAGAGAGAGAGAGAGAGAGAGAGAGAGAGAGAGAGAGAGAGAGAGAGACAGAGAGAGAGAGAGAGAGAATGAATGAACAATTATATTTCAGAGGCCATCTGCCCATTTGAATCACTTTTTGTGTACAAAGGAAAAAATAGGCTAAACGATAATACATGTATGCTTCACACCACAACTTGCACACGTAATATATGATAGTTGTGTCAGCAACACGTTGGATACAATGTTAAGTGTAGGTAGCAAGTATCTCCTCTCCGAGCTTCAGGGCATGGAATATATATATAGATACATCTTTTGTTTTCTGCTGATTGGTACCATTCATAAGATATAGTAACAGTTTCAGTTTGAAGTTGGATGTACATATTTTGCAAAGTATTTTCCCCTAAGTTTGTCATAAGCACCACAATCCAACAGGAAGTATTTCTCATCTTTTACCTCATCACAAGATGGACAGGGAAGATCTCTCCTTTCATTGTGGTTGTAACGTTGATTATTTCCCAAGTTATTTATAAATACCAAATCAGAAACAGATGAGAGTATGATACTTCTTGATGGTAAGAAAGCTCAGACATCGTTCTTGAGAGTGTCTATTCTTGAAAGAAGCATACCATGAATATCTGCCACTGATACAATGTCTTTCATCCCATGACTGAAGATAGCAATCACACAATCTTTGTTTCAGTTGTTTTAGAAAACTCCTTTCGTTACTTATACCACTATTAACCACACATATGCAAAACCTGATTTAGACAAGGTATCTTTCACCAAATAAGGCCAGTTTTTGTTTTCAGGAATACTGGAATTGAGTAGCATAGCATATGCCTGTTTAGGTAACCTTAGTTGTGACATTCTTGACAATCGGAACCAATATTTAATGAGAGAGAGAGAGAGAGAGAGAGAGAGAGAGAGAGAGAGAGAGAGAGAGAGAGAGAGAGAGAGAGAGAGAGAGACAGAGAGAGACAGAGACAGAGAGAGAGAGACAGAGAGAGAGAGAGAGATTTATAATAAACTGCAAACATTCCATAAACATGTATCAATATAGTATTATCACAACTTTGATAGACAAAAATGAGATTAAATAGATCTTTAAATAAAAAGCAGGGAGGAGTGCAAACTTTCTAAAACTAAAGGCAAAAATAAGTGCAAAGGCCGTGCAGAGCATATACAGATTAGGGAATACATGCAGTGATTGCCCAATGATTAGAAACATTTATCATAGGGAAATAGTGAATTCACCAACACCATTAACTCATGCCAAAGAAGGAGGCATTTGCAAAGCAGAAGTAAATCTAATACATGTACCAAGAAATGGTCAACAAGAGTTTTCATGCCAAGTGAGAATTCAGTGTAAGTGAGAAAATCATGCAGGCGCCAACACTACATTTCCTTTTCCATGTGAGACTGAAGCCTCATGCAGCACTGCAGAGAAGCTGTGTCTACAGGACCCAGACCCACTGCGGCAGAAAGGAGTTAGTGAGGAAGGAAGGAAACAAGGAAGGCATCATGATTCCAGGGGGAACAAAGCTCTAAGGCCAGGCCTACCAAAATATCAATTGTGCTCCACTTACCGAGGAAGGCTAAAGGGCTGTGATCTGGAACACAATCATGATGAGACAGTTGGCAGATTGTGAGCTTGGCAGCAAGTGGATCTCATTGGAATTTACAGTCCCGATGCATGTGAAGCAAACAGTGTTCAGGAAGGTTTTATTGGTGGTGAATTACAACATGCACAACAAGAATGATTCCACAGTCAAGCAGACATGACATACACTTTGATAAGAATGATCCACTATTCCAAAACACAATTCACACTTAACCAAAACCAAGGTCGTCACTTCAGGATTAACCAAACCTTTGCAGATGGCAAGAAGAGCAGAAGAAATTCAAAATAAAATCATTGAAATCACAACCCACACAAGAAACAAGATGAAGAAACATGTTGGCTGATGCATGAGCCAACACATAGCTAGAATCAGCAAGCAAATCAGTCATCAAGGAACATTCCCCATTTACGAAGCATGACATGAATCATGCAAACTCCCCTGTGAAGTGACGGACGAGGATATATGCCATTCATCAATGTACTTGCAATCAAGTCCAAAACATTGCTGTATTACCCTCAGGCTAGCAATTACAATCTCAACTTCTTGGCCTTATTGATCAATGCCTGGCTGTCTTGAATTGCAAGGATGTGTGCACTTTACAGTGTTACACACAACTTTTACCGTTTGCCACAGATATAATACATACTACTCTTGTACACAACAATGCCGGGGGAAGACATGGCCTTGAAAAGCCCTGTCATGTCATCCACAATGCCACCATATAATACATACTACTCTTGTACACAACAATGTCGGGGGAAGACATGGCCTTGAAAAGCCCTGTCATGTCATCCACAATGCCACCACATAATACATACTACTCTTGTACACAACAATGTCGGGGGAAGACGTGGCCTTGAAAAACCCTGTCATGTCATCCACAATGCCACCATAAGAAGCAAAAGTTCATTACTGAATCATGGTGGGATCATTTCATTAAAAATTGAATAATCACAGCACCATGACAAACATGTTATTTCAAGCTAAAGTGCATGCAAACAAGCACACAATGACATGGTCTGAGATTGCCATTACAGAAGACATGCATGCAAGTATGCATATGCTCAAACTCACAAACACCCACCCACCCACACACATGCCTGCATGCACATATTCCTGTTATTTCTTTTCTGATTTGCATGACAAAATATAAAAGTAATGCATATTTGGGGCATGAGTGAACTCTTCAGTAACAGCACTGTGCTTCCTGTACAGACATGTGCACACTGGTATTCCAATTAGCTATGGACATTCAACATAGATATTTCATGATGTTGAAGAAAATTAGTTTGCACTACTCAATAATGATTTGATATATAGCATCTCCACTTTCAAGTACAACACACACACACACACACACACAAACACACACACACACACACATGCGTGCGTGCGCACACACACAAACACACACACACACACACAGACACACACACACACAAACACAAACACTCACACACAAACACACACACACACACACACATTCAGATACAGCCACCTCATCACCTCCTTCAAGAAATAGGCATCGGAAGCACTAGTCTCTTATTGCATGAACATGCCAAATTATCTAACACTGTGCATACAACTTAGTTCTTTTTAAACGATGTAAGGGGGAAAAAAGCTGGCTATTATGGCCACAAACAAAGCCTGGTTGCTTAGAAAGGGTATACACAGCAATCAAGCCAGATATTACAATGGGCATTTCTGTGCAACAATCAGCTTGACAGCAGCATATCGTTTCATTTTCCAAAAGCATGCTGGTCAAAACCTAAGATTAGTACAAGTCTGGATGCTTGCTTGCCAAGGCCAACTGATGCACTGAGTCCACCAACCTGACTGACTGTGTTCGTCAAAGCAGCTCAAAGACTCTCCAGGACTGGGAGTGAAAAACAAATTTACCATGGTGCCTGCACTTTGTACATAGTTTTTTATATATCACGTGGAGATTACAATTTATACAAATCGATCAATATAAGTCATAACATGTACGTGATGTAGGAATTCTCACTACTTTCCCCCCTGCTCCAAATCACTAACATGATAGAGAGAGAGAGAGAGAGAGAGAGAGAGAGAGAGAGAGAGAGAGAGAGAGAGAGAGAGAGAGAGAGAGAGAGAGAGACAGACAGACAGACAGAGAGGAGACAGAGAGACAGAGAGAGAGAGAGAGAGAGAGAGAGAGAGAGAGAGAGAGAGAGAGAGAGAGAGAGAGAGAGAGAGACAGAGAGACAGAGAGACAGAGAGAGAGAGAGACAGAGAGAGAGAGAGAGAGAGAGAGAGAGAGAGAGAGAGAGAGAGAGAGAGAGAGAGAGAGAGAGAGAGAGAGAGAGAGACTCAGAGAGAGAGAGAGAGAGAGAGAGAGAGAGAGAGAGAGAGAGAGAGAGAGAGAGAGAGAGAGAGAGAGAGAGAGAGAGAGAGAGAGAGAGAGAGAGAGAGACAGAACAGAAACTGACGTCTGACGAAGGATGGCCTGGGACATGCAGAAATCGTATAAAACAGCAACAGAGACGAGGCCAGAGAGAAGAAAGCACAGAAATGTTCACGGGTGATGCAGACGCAAGCGAGTTTCATACTCAAAACGTCGCTGTGCCTGACCAGCAGGCGACATGACACCTGACAGCACGGTCACAGGGGATTGTTGCTGTCGACTTGGTTACTACCCACTCGCGATCTCCGAGGGCGAAGACGTTCCGATGTAGCGTCAGCGCATCGGCGATGCGAGACCAATCACAAGAACAACATGTAAATAACTTACAAACGACGCACGACACCAAAAAGAGCACTCACCCAGCACTCATCTTGAAAACATAGCGCGTCGCTCACTTGTCAACAATCTTGGTTTTGCCACCATAACTCGACCGGAAGTACGAAGGCTGCCGGGATGCGTAACCTCTCGTGGGTTCTCGCCTCAGGCAGGAAGCTTTTGTCTGCCATTTGTTCGGAAGCAATCTAGAGAGTGTCAGGCATCAACGACTTCGAGGGGGGCGGACACTGAGATTACGCGTTGAGATCGGTTCAAACCCCAACTGAACTTCGAAACGGATACCATGGCTGCGGCCACAATGTCTCCTGGCCCGTCGGGCTCAGCAGGTACTGCCGCACCCACACAATTTCTACATCATGTCATCGGCCCGCTCAGCTGCATTTTTATTCTTGTTAGATTTGTTTGCGTTCTTTTTTTCTAAAGGTTAATAATGTCAATCAGTAACTTTTCTTTAATAACGTTTGTATGCTATTCCATCTTCAAAAGTATTTGTGTTCATAAGGTGACGTTTACAGAGGGAATCCCCGACCTATTGAACAGAAGTGACGGCAGGAAAATCGTGATGAAGTGGGTTTTGTTGTCAATGCGGGTCACGATTTGGTCTATATTTAGACGACTGAGGCGACTTCACATCGCTCATCATGCGTCTAGACAACTCAGTCAACTGTACTAAATATTTAGTGACATACGGATATCCACCAGGATGGCGTTCGCTCCTAGTTTTAACGTTACCTCTCCGTTGTGTTCAGGTGAGATTTTGTTTGTAAATTGATTCCCCCCCCCCCCCCCCCCCCCCCCCCCGTGACCTCAAAACCAGCACGGTGTCCGAAACCGCCCATGCATCGTTCTTTTCGGAATGAATAGTGATTTGTCTCGTGGACAATACACTTAGTCATGCTCAGTGTTCGTCTGTCACAAACATGATGCGCCAAATCTGGACTTCGCGTTGACCAAATTCAAATATTGAGACTGCTATCAAAGATATTCACGATCTTTGCTTATACCCTGGTCCCTATAAAATTACAGTATTAGTATTTATCTGTGACGTCCGCGGTGTATTCCGCGTGAAAGAGAGAACGTTACTGAAATTGAGTCACTTTATGACTGGTTATCTCAGGAAATCTAGGTCTGTGTCTTTGTCATGTCAGTAAAAATGCACTCACACACAACACCCCCCCCCCCCAAAAAAAAAAAACAAACAATAAAACAAACACACAAAAACACACACACACACACACACACACAAACACAATATCAACAAAAAGCAAACCTTTTGTATTATCATGCATCTAATCTAAATCTTAAATTACATTTCGTTTGCCCCAAGTTTAAAGTTATCTTTTCGTTGTCCTCAGGTCCTCAGTTTGTAAACTGATGTTTTTCTAGGTACTTGCACTAAATTTTCACATTTTCCCCCATGACTTTGAAACCTGCACGGCATCCGAAAACGCCCAAGCAGCCTTCTTTTCTAGAGGAATAAGAACGGTCTTGTGGTCAATGCACTCAGCCATGTTCATTATTCATTTGTCAAGAACATTTTTGACAAGAAAAAATGGAAATGAAAATGCTGCAGTTGACCAAACCTGGGCTTCACAGGATAGTCCTCTGTATTCTTCAACTGGACACAAATTCAAGTGAAGAATTATTTGTTAGTAGGAGACAACATCAGTTAATTCCTTACGAGGGAAAGAAAGAACATGACTGAAATTTAGTCAGTTTTTCACCTGTGATTTCTTTTAATCTGTGTTTTTGTTTGTTTTGTCAATAAAATCCACACACATCTTATCTAAGTCTTTAATTTCGAACAATTGAACTGAAAGAAGATACAGATGGCAGAGCTGTTACTGGTCATGCCTTAAGGCTCCTAGCATAGGGTATTCATCTTAAACTGAACATTCCTGAATGAAAGCACTATTAATAAACATTAAAATGCTGAAGAATGCAATAAGTAGGCCTCTGTGTTTCAGAGGTTTGTTTGAGTATTTTTGACTCACATGTGAAGCAAAAGTGAGTATGTACTCACCCGTTTCGTCCGTCCGGGCGTCCGAAAACTTTAATGTTGGATTTTTCTCAGAGACTATTAAGTCTATCAATACCAAATGTGGCATGATGGTGTATGATGACAAGGCCTCAAAAAACATACCTAGTAACTTGACTTTGCTTCAAGGTCAAGGTCGCAGGGGCCTTAAATGTTGTCTAAAAAACAGCCATTTTTCACATTTTCTCAATTTTCTCTTAAGTTTTTGAGATTGGATACCTCACCTATATATGGTATATAGGAAAAAGTAAGCCCTATCTTTTGATACCAGTTTGGTTGACCTTGCTTCAAGGTCAAGGTCACAGGAGCTCTTCAAAGTTAGATGGTATACATATTTTGAAGTGACCTTGACCCTGAACTATGGAAGATAACAGTTTCAAACTTAATAATTATGTGGGGCACATGTTATACTTTCATCATGAGACACATTTGGTCACACATCATCAAGGTCAAAGTCACTTTGACCCTTATGAAATGTGACCAAAATGGGGTAGTGAACCACTAAAAGTGACCATATCTCATGGTAGAAATGCCAATAAGCACCATTGTGCTTCCTATGTCTTGAATTAACAGCTTTGTGTTGCATGACCTTGGATGACCTTGACCTTGGGTCAAGGTCACATGTATTTTGGTAGGAAAAATGTGTAAAGCAGTTCTTAGTGTATGATGTCATTGCTAGGTTTAGTTGTTTGACCTTGAAGGTCACCTGACGGTCAAGGTCATGTAAAGGTCAAGGTCAAGCATGTGAGTCGTATGGGCTTTGCCCTTCTTGTTTAGTTTGGCGTGAAACAGTCGTGTTTTCCTACAAATTAATGATCTTGATTTTGCCGACTGTGCTGACCAAAGAGTAACACAGCTCTCTAAAGCTGGAGAAGCAGTTTAAAAAAAATCTTATATCATTTTATTAAGCTATTGTCTTCCAATAGAGATTAGCTGTGACAGTATCTGTAGAATCTTGAAATTTTCATGATGATGAACATCTTTTACTGCAGGAACACCAGACAGTGCCAAATCCAGAAAGAGAAAACCAGGGAGAGAGTGAGTATTTTTCTGTCTATCAAATGATTGACTGCAGTTGTGCGTCCAGTGTTGAGGATTAGATCATAAAGTGTTCAAATGATCTCAAACCTGTCAGTCATGTTTTTTGTGTAGTATTTCAGTAACTCACTAACTGTTGCTTGAAAAATCACTGGATGGTGTCACAGTGTTGTGGCAAATTTATTAAAACCAGTGCCTTTCCTGTATGACAGTCACACAGTGTAACTGTTACTGGCATGACCATGTAATTGTTCCTGACTGCTTGTTTAGTCCAGCACATAACACCCCACATCTGCAGTTAGTTGCAGGTTATTTGTGTTGTAATTTCTTGATGTCTGATGGGATGATCAACTGTGTCATTCTCGTGTTCTCTGCTTTTCTCTGTATAGTAATGGCAAAGAAGAAAAAGTTTACAAAATCACATTGTAATTGAAATATATATATCACTTGAACTATATTTTTTTTAAATCCAATTCAATGGTAGAGTTGGTTTGTGGATTGGGTCAGTATTACTATTAGCAGAGTTAAAAAGGTTTTTTGTTAATAAATTTTGACCATTCAGTAAACATGGCATTTATTAGGAAAGCTTGTGACCTAAATCGCTTATATGAATGAAAACTATTAACATAACTCCTTTATTTCACCTATACCCATAAAATGCATCTCTCTCTCTCTCTCTCTCTCTCTCTCTCTCTCTCTCTCTCTCTCTCTCTCTCACTCTCTCTGTGTTGGTTTGTCTAAATGAGCATATGTATTTGTGTGGTGTACAGGTCAGACGACGAGGACAGCCAGGGAGGTTCGTGCCCCATCAGTCAGGAACAGGCAGACAAGGAGAGGTTTGCCAGGTAATACTCTCACTGTTTCAGGCAACCCTATAAGGCAAAGGTAGACAGGGAGTATGGTTGTTGTTTTGTTCACTGCTTGTTCACTTCACAACTGACATCCCATAGTACATGCATGTGTTAGGTGGGTATTTGTGGTGAACAGGACAGGTTAAGACAAAACCCAGTGTTTTCAGAATATAATGGTTCTACTTTGATGTCTCAAGCACTTATCTTGGAATGATGTAAGAACATTATTTATTTGTTTGAAATTGATCATGCTTCTACAGAACATGCATGTCATCTTTGTGCAATGAATTTGTACTCGTGAGACATTGGAATGTGGGATCTCTGTGCACTAAAGAAAAAGCATTTTAAATTGCCGTTTAGGCAAATGAACTGGCATACTTTTTTTTTTTACCGTAAGCATAGCTTGTTTCCTTGCGTTGTGGAGTAGAAATTGATCGGGGGGGGGGGGGGGGGGATTGTCAAAATCCATGTACATTAGCCTCCAGTTAGCACTAAGAGTAAATTCTCATAATTTAGCTGCTCAGAAACTTTTGCCTCATTTTCTCATGTGCATCATATACATAATTCATAAAATTCAGTGTTATCTAAGGAGTTTTGTAGTTGGAGAAAATGTAGTTATTAAAATCCACAACCAAAAACTGCAGTTGACCTGCCAATGGAAGGCTTTTTTCATGGTGTTTTATGGATGTTCAGTTATCTCATATTCATTGTGATAGGGTACTTTTGAGAATGACTCAACAAAAAAGTTATGATATCAGCTGAGGTCTTCAGATTTGAATGTTAAAATCCTGGTTGCATTTGTTGTACTATTTGAAGACTTAAGAAATAGGCTTTTCTGACTTGCAGTGATTTTTAAATGTACCATGGTTTCTTTCAAGCTTCACATTATCTCTTAACCCTTTTCTGACTACTGTCGCCAAATAAAGAATAGCACCCACCTCCTGGGGTTGCCAAAACAAAACAGCCAAAATATGGGTGGTGTTAGCAAAATAATAACTGCTTCCTTATCACTGGCTCAATCATCATGAAACTTTGGGATCTGACACAGAACTTATGTAGGCTCATCATCATGTGTTTTTTCCCCATAGTTTCCATGGAAACTACAAGGCAGCCATATTGCAAAGGGGAATAATTACTGAAAATTTGTATTTAATCCTGTTCACAGCTGATTTGTATAACATTTACAGCCCTAAATAACTGTTTTTCACTCTAAAACATAAGTTTGACATATCTACAATACAAACAATGCAGTCAGTAGGAAATAATTTATTCAAAATAATTTAGACAGCTCCATAAATTGCAGGAGTGCAAAGGCATCGAATTTGCAACATTACAGCACCAAGTAGGTAATCCACATAATTAACTATAGCCTCTACATTTCTGGCTCAATCTTTTTGAAACTTTAGAATATAACAGGAAAATGGTTTATGCTTCTCATGCAAGTGTTTTTATCTTGGTTGCCATGGAAACCATGGGGCAGCCATATTGCAAAGGGGAATAATTACAGAAAAATGTGATAAAAATGCAAATCAAAGCTGATTTATACTAAAATCACAACAGCAATTTACTACTTTTCACTCAGAAACAAAAGTATGACATATTGGCAGCACATAAAACACATTCAGCATGGAAAATATTTGTTCATCATAATGTGGACAGCTGCACAAATGCGGTGGTGCAAAGGCATCGAATTTGCAACATTACAGCACCAAGTAGGTAGTCCACATAATTAACTATAGCCTCTATATTTCGGGCTCAATCTTCTTGAAACTTTAGAATATAACAGGAAAATGGTTCATGCTTCTCATGCAAGTGTTTTTATCTTGGTTGCCATGGAAACCATGGGGCAGCCATATTGCAAAGGGGAATAATTACAGAAAAAAGGTTAAAAATGCAAATCAAAGTTGATTTATACTAAAATCACTGCTGCAAATAACTAGTTTTCACACCAACATACAATATAGGAAGTTTGCAGCACAAAATTACACAAAGGATTCTTGAAATGAAATGACATCACTAATGCAGCCCTTCCAACACCAGAAGTATTATTCGGTCTGCAGTAGAGCGAGTCTCCCTGGTCTAGTGGTTGTGCACCATTTCTAATGGTTTATATGAGATTCTTTTCATGCATAATGGATTATGTAGCACATAAAGATTATACATGCAAATGCAACATTCTTGCACTGATATTGTACTGTTGTAATGTCATTCATCTTGGAATTGCAGGGTAGCAAATGTAGCATGCACACACCCATCCCCCCCAGTGATATCATGATTGCTCAGTCAACAGCACATGAGAGAGAATCAGTCTTCATCACTGGATTCTTCTTCTTGGGCACCTGTTACCCTTGGATTCAGGCGTCGCATCTCCCTCTCAAAGTCCTTGACAGTGTGGTACACCAAATGACAGGGTGTCACACACAAAGCCACCTTGCACTTCCTGCACTGGAATCGCGTTTCTTTTTTGTGTGTATACTGCTTACTCCTCTTGGAGTACACTGAGCAGCACACATATTTCTTTGCTGGCTTGGCCTTCTTTTCTGTGGGAGGAATCTCTTCAAGGAAGTGATGGCACCTTTGATCTTCCAGCCTTTCAGATTCCATAGACTTTGCAATCTTCTGCTTCTTTCTTGGTGGCTCCTCCTGATGGTCCAGCAGAAGGTTCTGGTTCTGGGTGCTGCCTGTGTTGAAGAGTAGGCAGGTCTTCACTGGCTGGCAGGCCTGCAGAGGTAGATGGACCAGGCACTGTCAGCAAGGTGGAAAAAGGCCAGGATTGCCAGGAAACGGTCACGGGGCATGATCTGGGAAATTAAAAAGAGGAAACAATATTCAGTTTTCAAGCTAAAAAAGAATGAATAAATCAGTTGCTAGTGAAGGGAATTAAATTTACAATACTAACAGCAAAAAATCATATGCAGCATACATTGAAATGCATGATAAACTAGAATTAATGTAACAATCTTCCTTGGGAAAGTATTTAGCCTCGTTCAATGAAACAGGAGCAAATGTACTTGAGACAATCATGCATCAGAATATGGTGTGTGTGTGTATGTGTTTGTGTGTGTGTGTGTGTGTGTGTGTGTGTGTGTGTGTGTCTGAAAGAGAGAGAGAGAGAGAGAGAGAGAGAGAGAGAGAGAGATCAAAGTCAGTCAATAAGGAAGTAAAAATGCTATATTTACCTTGCCAAAGAAAGGTGTCTCCAGCACTGGGTGGGTTGACCAAAAGTGTTGAAGCTCTGGCTTATCTATAACTTGTATAAGCCCCATGGCCATGAGAAGAGCTAGGAATTTCTTCATCTAGACTTGATTTGTCCGTTTCCACTTCTTGAGGTAGAAAAACCCTGGAATCTGCTCGGCAACCTTCTGTGCGTAATCAGTTGTCTCTTTGACAAACAAGTCAAATATTTCATCATCGATGAAAAGACCAAAATAATCTTTCGGCGTCTTCTCTCCGGGAATGTTTACTTTCAAACCTGGTGCACCTGTAAAGGCAAGAATGTCACCGATCTTGACGTATTCCACCTCTATCCATCCTTCATCAGCAGCTGGTGATACCGTTCGCATGCCACGCCTACTTCGACCTCGCACACTCGATCGAGTCCGGCGTCGACTTGGCCGAGTGGAACTGGTCGAGGCACTCTCATAACTTGGACTGGGCACTATCTCATCAGATTCCAAAGAATCTAGGTCAAAATCAGAGCTCTGATCGCTATCATAGACCTCACTTTCACTGTCTGAATCAAGGCGTGGCTCTAAAAGCGATTTCTGGGTTGATTCACTCTCCATTTCTGTCATTTTT
>JAWQFJ010000259.1:103207-110707 GCA_034096865.1 Theodoxus fluviatilis | reverse complement strand
CATGCAGTGAGACTATTAAGAAGCAGACCATAAACATTTCATCACACAGATTAGTGCATGCGATGAGACTATTAAGAAGCAGACCATAAATATTTCATCACAAAGATTAGTGCATGCGATGAGACTATTGAAGCAGACCATAAGCATTTCATCACACAGATACATGCATAATGAGACTGTTGCGAAGCAGGCCATAACAAGGCCATCACACAGATACCTCCTTACAGTGAGACTGTTACGAAGCACAAAACACTTTCATCACACAGATACATGCATACAGTGAGACTATTTAGAAGTAGACAGAACACATTCATCACACAAATAATTGCATACAATGAGGTTATTAAACGGCAGACCACAATACTTTAATCACGCAGATATTTGCATACATCGAGACTTTTAATAAGAAGACCCGAACATTTTCATCACACAGATACTTGCATATATAGGCTAAAACGAAGCACATTCATCACACAGATACCTGCATATAGATAGGCTATTACGAAGCAAACAAAACGCATTCAACACACAGATACCTGCATACACTGAGATGGTTAAAGAGTCATTTATCAGAGCTGCAGTCTGACAGTTAAAGACACATTCCTGAGGTGACCAGTGGCTAGCAGGAACTACGTCCGGAACCGCATGGATCCTGGAGTTGACCCCACGTACAATATGCCGACATGTGTTGCTTTTTCCCATCCAGGAGATAAACCGGGTGAATGGGAAATGAACCTTCACTGAAGTGCAATACCATGTTGATGTTGCTATAAGCCAGCATGGGTTCAGTGTATTCTATGTAGAATGGGGTTGATGTTGTTGTAAGCCAGCATGGGTTCAGAGTATTCTATGCAGAGTGGGGTTGATGTTGCTGTAAGCCAGCATGGGTTCAGAGTATTCTATGCAGAGTGGGGTTGATGTTGCTGTAAGCCAGCATGGGTTCAGATATTCTATGTAGAGTGGGGTTGATGTTGCTATAAGCCAGCATGGGTTCAGAGTATTCTATGCAGAGTGGGGTTGATGTTGTTGTAAGCCAGCATGGGTTCAGAGTATTCTATGTAGAGTGGGGTTGATGTTGCTGTAAGCCAGCATGGGTTCAGTGTATTCTATGTAGAGTGGGGTTGATGTTGCTGTAAGCCAACATGGGTTCAGAGTATTCTATGTAGAGAGGGGTTGATGTTGCTGTAAGCCAACATGGGTGCAGTGTATTCTATGTAGAGTGGGGTTGATGTTGCTATAAGCCAGCATGGGTTCAGTGTATTCTATGTAGAATGGGGTTGATGTTGTTGTAAGCCAGCATGGGTTCAGAGTATTCTATGCAGAGTGGGGTTGATGTTGCTGTAAGCCAGCATGGGTTCAGAGTATTCTATGTAGAGTGCGGTTGATGTTGCTGTAAGCCAGCATGGGTTCAGTGTATTCTATGTAGAGTGGGGTTGATGTTGTTGTAAGTCAGCATGGGTTCAGAGTATTCTATGTAGAGTGGGGTTGATGTTGTTGTAAGCCAGCATGGGTTCAGAGTATTCTATGTAGAGTGGGGTTGATGTTGCTGTAAGCCAGCATGGGTTCAGTGTATTCTATGTAGAGTGGGGTTGATGTTGCTGTAAGCCAACATGGGTTCAGAGTATTCTATGTAGAGAGGGGTTGATGTTGCTGTAAGCCAACATGGGTGCAGTGTATTCTATGTAGAGTGGGGTTGATGTTGCTATAAGCCAGCATGGGTTCAGTGTATTCTATGTAGAATGGGGTTGATGTTGTTGTAAGCCAGCATGGGTTCAGAGTATTCTATGCAGAGTGGGGTTGATGTTGTTGTAAGCCAGCATGGGTTCAGAGTATTCTATGTAGAGTGGGGTTGATGTTGCTGTAAGCCAGCATGGGTTCAGTGTATTCTATGTAGAGTGGGGTTGATGTTGCTGTAAGCCAACATGGGTTCAGAGTATTCTATGTAGAGAGGGGTTGATGTTGTTGTAAGCCTGCATGGGTTCAGATTATTCTATGTAGAGTGGGGTTGATGTTGTTGTAAGCCAGCATGGATTCAGAGTATTCTATGTAGAGTGGAGTTGATGTTGCTGTAAGCCAGCATGGGTTCAGAGTATTCTATGTAGAGTGGGGTTGATGTTGCTGTAAGCCAGCATGGGTTCAGAGTATTCTATGTAGAGTGGGGTTGATGTTGCTGTAAGCCAGCATGGGTTCAGATTATTCTATGTAGAGTGGGGTTGATGTTGCTGTAAGCCAGCATGGGTTCAGAGTATTCTATGTAGAGTGGGGTTGATGTTGCTGTAAGCCAGCATGGGTTCAGAGTATTCTATGTAGAGTGGGGTTGATGTTGCTGTAAGCCAGCATGGGTTCAGATTATTCTATGTAGAGTGGGGTTGATGTTGCTGTAAGCCAGCATGGGTTCAGAGTATTCTATGTAGAGTGGGGTTGATGTTGCTGTAAGCCAGCATGGGTTCAGAGTATTCTATGTAGAGTGGGGTTGATGTTGCTGTAAGCCAGCATGGGTTCAGAGTATTCTATGTATAGTGGGGTTGATATTGCTGTAAGCCAGCATGGGTTCAGATTATTATATGTAGAGACGGGTTGATGTTGCTGTAAGCCAGCATGGGTTCAGAGTATTCTATGTAGAGTGGGGTTGCTGTTGTTGTAAGCAGCATGGGTTCAGAGTATTCTATGTAGAGTGGAGTTGATGTTGCTGTAAGCCAGCATGGGTTCAGAGTATTCTATGTAGAGTGGGGTTGCTGTTGTTGTAAGCCAGCATGGGTTACGAGTATTCTATGTAGAGTGGGGTTGATGTTGCTGTAAGCCAGCATGGGTTCAGAGTATTCCATGTAGAGTGGGGTTGATGTTTCTGTAAGCCAGCATGGGTTCAGAGTATTCTATGTAGAGTGGGGTTGATGTTGCTGTAAGCCAGCATGGGTTCAGAGTATTCTATGTAGAGTGGAGTTAATGTTGCTGTAAGCCAGCATGGGTTCAGAGTATTCTATGTAGAGTGGAGTTGATGTTGCTGTAAGCCAACATGGGTGCAGAGTATTCTATGTAGAGTGGGGTTGATGTTGCTATAAGCCAGCATGTGTTCAGAGTATTATATGTAGAGTGGGGTTGATGTTGCTGTAAGCCAGCATGGGTTCAGAGTATTCTATGTAGAGTGGAGTTGATGTTGCTATAAGCCAGAATGGGTTCAGAGTATTCTATGTAGAGTGGGGTTGATGTTGCTGTAAGCCAGCATGGGTTCAGAGTATTCTATGTAGAGTGGGGTTGCTGTTGTTGTAAGCCAGCATGGGTTCAGAGTATTCTATGTAGAGTGGAGTTGATGTTGTAAGGCAGCATGGGTTCAGAGTATTCTATGTAGAGTGGGGTTGATGTTGCTGTAAGCCAGCATGGGTTCAGAGTATTCTATGTAGAGTGGGGTTGATGTTGTAAGCCAGCATGGGTTCAGAGTATTCTATGTAGAGTGGGGTTGATGTTGCTGTAAGCCAGCATGGGTTCAGAGTATTCTATGTAGAGTGGGGTTGATGTTGTAAGGCAGCATGGGTTCAGAGTATTCTATGTAGAGTGGAGTTGATGTTGCTGTAAGCCAGCATGGGTTCAGAGTATTCTATGTAGAGTGGGGTTGATGTTTCTGTAAGCCAGCATGGGTTCAGAGTATTCTATGTAGAGTGGGGTTGATGTTGCTGTAAGCCAGCATGGGTTCAGAGTATTCTATGTAGAGTGGGGTTGCTGTTGTTGTAAGCAGCATGGGTTCAGAGTATTCTATGTAGAGTGGAGTTGATGTTGCTGTAAGCCAGCATGGGTTCAGAGTATTCTATGTAGAGTGGGGTTGATGTTGTTGTAAGCCAGCATGGGTTCAGAGTATTCTATGTAGAGTGGGGTTGATGTTGCTGTAAGCCAGCATGGGTTCAGAGTATTCCATGTAGAGTGGGGTTGATGTTTCTGTAAGCCAGCATGGGTTCAGAGTATTCTATGTAGAGTGGGGTTGATGTTGCTGTAAGCCAGCATGGGTTCAGAGTATTCTATGTAGAGTGGAGTTGATGTTGCTGTAAGCCAGCATGGGTTCAGAGTATTCTATGTAGAGTGGGGTTGATGTTGCTGTAAGCCAACATGGGTGCAGAGTATTCTATGTAGAGTGGGGTTGATGTTGCTATAAGCCAGCATGTGTTCAGAGTATTCTATGTAGAGTGGGGTTGATGTTGCTGTAAGCCAGCATGTGTTCAGAGTATTCTATGTAGAGTGGGGTTGTTGTTGTTGTAAGTAAGCATGGGTTCAGAGTATTCTATGTAGAGTGGAGTTGATGTTGCTATAAGCCAGCATGGGTTCACAGTATTCTATGTAGAGTGGGGTTGATGTTGCTGTAAGCCAGCATGTGTTCAGAGTATTCTATGTAGAGTGGGGTTGTTGTTGTTGTAAGTAAGCATGGGTTCAGAGTATTCTATGTAGAGTGGGTTGATGTGCTTAAGCCAGCATGTGTTCAGAGTATTCTATGTAGAGTGGGGTTGATGTTGCTGTAAGCCAGCATGGGTTCACAGTATTCTATGTAGAGTGGGGTTGATGTTGCTGTAAGCCAGCATGTGTTCAGAGTATTCTATGTAGAGTGGGGTTGTTGTTGTTGTAAGTAAGCATGGGTTCAGAGTATTCTATGTAGAGTGGGGTTGATGTTGCTGTAAGCCAGCATGGGTTCAGAGTATTCTATGTAGAGTGGGGTTGATGTTGCTGTAAGCCAACATGGGTTCAGAGTATTCTATGTAGAGTGGGGTTGATGTTGCTGTGAGCCAGTATGGATTCAGAGTATTCTATGTAGAGTGGGGTTGATGTTGCTGTAAGCCAGCATAAGTTCAGAGTATTCTATGTAGAGTGGGGTTGATGTTGCTGTAAGCCAGCATGGGTTCAGATTATTCTATGTAGAGTGGGGTTGATGTTGCTGTTAGCCAGCATGGGTTCAGAATATTATATGTAGAGTGGGGTTGATGTTGCCGTGAGCCAGTATGGATTCAGATTATTCTATGTAGAGTGGGGTTGATGTTGCTGTAAGCCAGCATGTGTTCAGAGTATTCTCTGTAGAGTGGGGTTGATATTGCTGTAAGCCAGCATTGGTTCAGAGTATTCTATGAATAGTGGGGTTGATGTTGCTAGCCGCCTGTGTTCATCTACTGTCTGTGTTGGTGGTCAGGTGCGAGTGAAAACACTGCATTCATTTGCCCGGTGATGAGGCAGGTAAATGACAAAACTCTCCTGGGGGTTGGAGGAAAGACCTGAGCCACCGCTTCTCCCTACTCGATTCTCTGGCGGTGTGGACTGAGGAAGCTGTGACTTGACTAGATCCTACTCCTACCAGTTCCAGTGATTTCTCGTGAACAATGGTCTTCAATAGCCTGAAATGGCCGATAGCCGTATAGCTTTCTTCCTTCCTTCCTTCGTCCGTCCATCCATCCATCCATCCGTCCATCCATCCATCTTTTGATCCATCTATCCATCCATCCACCCATCCATCCACCCACCCACCCACCCATCCATCCATCCGTCCGTCCATCCATCCATCCATCCATCCATCCATCCATCCATCCATCCATCCATCCATCCACCAATCCATCATCCATTAATTCATTCGTTCGTTCATTCATTCATTCGTTCATTCATTCATTGATTCGTTAGTATTTTCATTAGTTCTTTTGTTCATTCGTTCATTCATTCAGTTGTGAGCCAGCATGTTCTTGGAATACTCCCGCAGGGAGTGACGATGTGAACCGGACTGTGCGCGTGTATCTGTCTTTGTTGGTCATCAGATCCTAATAAAGGAACAATAAGCATGTTCGGTGGTCAGTCGGACTCAAGCGCGAAGCGTTTCGAGACCAAAACGTGGCCGATAAGTCGCTATATGAGATTGTCGTCTCTGCCTAACCTCGATCAGTCAAAAGGGGGGACTGCAGTCACAAGGGTGTCACTACGGGCACTTTGATACGCCAGGACTTTCGTCTCCAAGGTCGTGGGAGCCTGCAGGTGGCAATCTCACGAAACACGGAGACTGGCGTCTCCACAGCTCCGAGCACTTGAACAGGGTCAAGCTGAAAGGTCGCAACTCCAACAAACGTGTAATGAAGTCGTGTCAAACACAACCACAACACTCCTTGAGAGAGATACGGGGATAGGGAAAGGGGGAGGGGTGAGTGGGGAGGGAGGAAGTCTAGACTTCAGGCAGGTATCGAACACGCATCCTCACAGTTGACGTATGAGTGGGATGGATGTCGTGCCCTGTTGATTTCTGTTTTCAAACGTCTTCGGTATCCTGGTACACGCCGCGCGCGAGATCACACGATACCTTTTTCGCTCTCTCTCTCTCTCTCTCTCTCTCTCTCTCTCTCTCTCTCTCTCTCTCTCTCTCTCTCTCTCTCTCTCTCTCTCTCTCTCTCTCTCTCTCTCTCTCTCTCTCTCCCCCTCTCTCCCTCTCTCCCTCCCTCCCTCCCTCCCTCCCTCCCTCCCTCCCTCCCTCCCTCCCTCCCTCCCTCCCTCCCTTCTTCCCTCCCGTCCTCCCTCCCTCCGCCCTCCCTCCCTCCCCCCTCCCTTCCTCCCCCCCTCCCTCACTCTCTCTCTCTCTCTCTCTCTCTCTCTCTCTCTCTCTCTCTCCCTCCCTCTCTCTTTCTCTTTCTCTCTCTCTCTCTCTCTCTCTCTCTCTCTCTCTCCCTCCACACATGCTATCATTGGCATTGTACGCGACACGTTCATGGGGAATCATTCTCATACATCCCTTTTGCTTTCCCTTTTTTCTCCAGACGATCATAGTACGGCTTTATAAACATATATACATCTTGACAGAACGTATCTAACAATGCTCCATTTCTCCTTCTTATTCTCCATATAAAATCGTGCAGTCCAGACATTTCAAAGCATCGTAGAGTTGCCATGATAATGAATGGCTGAATGAATAAACAAATGAACGAATGAACCAACAAATGAATGAATGAATGAACAAATGAACGAAATGACGAACAATTGAACGAACGAACGAACGAATTAATTAATTAATTAATTAATGGATGGACGGGTGAGTGGGTGGGTGGGTGGATGGATGGATGGATGGAGGGAGGGAGGGAGGAATGGAGGGATGGAGGGATGGAGGGAGGGAGGGAGGGAGGGAGGGAGGGAGGAGGGAGGGGGAGGGAGGGAGGGAGGGAGGGAGGGAGGGAGGGAGGAGGGGAGGGAGGGAGGGAGGGAGGGGGAGGAGGGAGGGAGGGAGGGAGGGAGGGATGGAAGGATGGATGGATGGATGGATGGAAGGATGGATTGATGGATGGATGGATGATGGATGAAGGAAGGACGAAAGGAAGGGAGGGGGGAGGGAGGCAGGGAGGGAGGGAGGGAGGGAGGGAGAAAGGAAGGAAGGAAGGAAGTTTCATAGCCTATCAGCCTATGCAAGAGCTTGTCAGAGAAAGTGCAAGCCAAGTATCAATGCCCTCAGGTATTCGATCTGTGGCGAATCGCGTAGGGCCCGTATCCAGAACGGCGATTTATCTT